>CM042869.1:3460457-3674457 GCA_023658055.1 Thaleichthys pacificus
GGTTCCCCCCCCCCCCCCCCCCCCCTTGCCATATTTCTCCATATGGCAAGCATTGTTAGATTTGGTTAAAGTTAAAACTTTTGTAATTTAGTCCTATTTATATATGGGACATAAAAACGGGACAACGGGATGACTGGGTTGCTGCTGTAAAGAATAGCTTACTCGTAGTGCTTTAAAAAAAAATAAAAAAATCTAAAATCTGACAATGCATTGGAGAAACAGCTTTTTTTATTATCCAGTTTTGTGTAATCCAGTGGTCACCAACCTTTTTAGGCCAAAGATCACCGACCTTTGCCTTGGTGACCCGAAGATCTACCTATTGAGGCGTTGAGAGACAGAACAGACTCCAGACTGAACTTACAACTTAACTTTATATTTGGCCTTATTGTAATTGAATGAAATCAAACACTTTGTGAACAATATGAACAAGAAAAAACACTTTTGCAATGAGCAGGCTGGATATGAACGGTTTTATTTATAAACTGAAGTTACAACACAACACTGACAAATTTCTCATGTGACAAGTCAGTGTGATGGCTGTGACTGAACACTGTCTGTGAGTGCCTTGTAGTTTGGCTCATAAGCAGAGACAGCCAGTCTGAGGCAGTCTGTGAGGTGTCTGTCAGTAAGCCGGCTCCTGTACTTGGATTTGGTGATTTTCATCTGTGAAAATGCCATTTCACAGAGGTAGGTCGATCCAAAGTAGGCACTCACTTTTAGTGCACATGCACTGAGGAGAGGAAACTTCTCTCGGCTGACAAGTCCCCAAAAGTCACTGTCCCTTGACCTGGCTTTCAGCTCAATGTCATTTTGCAAATCAAGCATCTCCATGTCCACTCCACTTGGCAAAGCAAATGCTTTCTCGAATTGGTCTGCAACCTCCTCTGTATTAATAGGCAGGAATGGGTTTGAAAGAAATGCAGCAATATCCTTCATGATTTCTAACTCACCAAAACGTCGACTGAACTCCGCTGCCAGTTTGTCCAGGTGCACACAGTACTGCTCAGGGTGAAAGTCAGAAGAGTCTTTGATGGACTGTGACATTTTTTCCAGGTTTGTAAAGTGTGTCAGCGTCCCTTTCCTCAGATTCGTGGTCCAGACACAGAGTTTGGCCTTGAACGCATTCACTGCGCTGATCATGTGGAGGAGGTGCCGGTCTTTTCCCTGGAGTTCGTGGTTGAGCGAGTTCAGTTTTCCGGTTAGGTCCGTCAGAAACCCCAGGTCCAGTAGCCACGCATCCGTTGAAAGTTCCTCGTGCTCCTCGTTCCTTTTCGACAGAAACGTCTTAATCTCAGGCAGCAAGTCAACAAATCGCTGCAGCACTTTTCCGCGACTCAACCACCTGACATCAGCATGCAGAAGCAGGTCTCCATACGCCGAATCGAGCTCATCCAATAACGCCTTGAATAAGCGATGCTGAAGCGCTTTTGCTCGAATCGAGTTTACCACTTTGACCACCAGTGACATGACATGAGAAAAGTCCACAACTTTCCCAGCCAAGGCTTGCTGATGAATCACACAGTGATACTTCATGAAGTCGGGGAAATCCGGATCATTACGGCACAGTGCTATAAAACCAGCGTGCACACCGCACATTGCCGGTGCCCCATCGGTAGTGATTGCCACCAGTTTCTGAATGGGGATGTTCTTTTCACGGACATAGCTTTTAAAAACGTTGTAAATATCCTCACCTCTCGTTCTCTCTTTTAATTGGAGAAGAGTGAGGAAGTCCTCCTTTATTGTAAAGTCCTGGAAAGCCATTCTGACAAATACAACAAGCTGAGCCGTGTCCATTACATCCAGCGATTCATCAAACTGCAGTGAAAAATATTCACAGAGTGACAAGTCCTCCAACACCTGTTGACCAACGTTATCCGACAGTAACTCGATCCTTCGTGTCACTGTTGTAGGACCAAGAGGCACAGCACGGAATGCAGCTTTTATGTCCTCTTTGTTTTTGAAGGTGCTGCAAACAGTCTCTGCGGTGACGGTCAATAGTTCCTTAAACAAATCCCCATCTGTAAAAGGTCTCTTGTGTTTAGCCAAAATGTGGCTAATACGAAATGACGCCTCAGTTGCAGCCTTACTTTGAGACGTAGGTTGTGAGAAAAGCGACTGTTGAGCCTTCAACTCCACTTTCAGCTCCTGAACTTTTTTGGCGCGGATTGCGCTCTTTGGTGGATAGCAGTCTTTGAATTTCGGATGGTTAGTGTTGTGGTGCCGCTCCAAATTCCCTCGCTTAGACAGTGCCTGTGGCTGGTGGCACAACATACACACACTCTTGTCTTTTACCAAGGTAAAGATGAATTCCTCCTCCCATTCATGATGGAAACTGTAGTTTTTCGCCCTCTTTCGTGGTGCCTCTGCCATGCTTGCTAACACTATGTGGACAACACGGCCGGGTAAATAAACAAACCAACGGCAACCACGCCCACAGGTATCCTGGGATAGCAGGTCTCTCAAAGGTCGTCTTCGGGAAAAAACGCCCATTTATTCTGTCGGTGAATTGCTTTGCAACACGCACAGGCCAATATGCAAATCCAGGTACAAGAGAACGCGCGTTCAGTTTAAGAATCCTCCGCGTTCATGAATTAGTCGGAGATCAGTATTTCTGAAATTATTTTGGAGATCGACAGGGAAAGTCTCCGAGATCGACACGTCGATCGCGATCGACAGGTTGGCGACCTCTGGTGTAATCCATGTCTGGGAATGGCTCAATTGGCTGAGATGTTGTGCTGGTAAGCAAAGGGTTGTAAGTTCAAAACCAGTCAGAGGCATAGTTTTTAATTTTTTATTCTGACAAAACGGTTTTGAGTCTTCCGATCAATCCTCCGGTTGTAAAAACATAGCAATGCGTGTTTATTTGAGCCCATCACAACACTCTGATCATCTGTTTAGTGAGACTGTGTAAACCACTGCAAAACAAGCCAGGTTCACCACAGTAACTAGCTACTTGTAGTCTACGCATGGTAGAGATAAAGGTTATCTCTAATGAAGTAAATTGATTGTTCAGGTGGATCCCTTGCCTGTTGCACAAATTCATTTCAGTAACCTAAGCCAGGACACATTCCCACTGATGCTAGGCATGATTTAAAATTCCCTTCCATGACAAGTTATGGCACTCCAAACAACCTGTTTAAAAAAACGATGAGAAAGTTATTCTTTACAGCAGCAACCCAGTCATCCCGTTGTCCCGTTTTTATAGGAAATGTACAAGCAGTTTCAACTTAGGCTGAATCTAACAACGCTTACCACAGGAGAAACAACATACTTTTTTATACAGTAACTGAACATGACAATATTCAACACTGAGAATAGCTCAATGGGCTGGGATGGTGACCTGTAAAGTATAAGGTCGTAGGTTGGAATCCAGCCATTATCTTTTGGCCTGTCATAATTTTGATTATCTGTTTAGTTAAACAGGATGACATCATTCTGAAATACCATGCACAATATCTTGCAATTTCACCTTGAAATGTCAACCGTTTCTTAACCTTTGTCCCAAAGCTGACCAAAGCTAATACTCTGCCCTTTCAGAGAGGATAGAGAGACTGACTTGTGACCTTATGCTCATGAGTTCAAATCCCCATTCAGCCTGTTGTTGGCCAAACATGAAGTAGTTTTGCTCCCTTGTTGTCCAACTCTCGATCTTCTACAGTGTACATGTTTATAATATTTTGCCATTTTGCGGAGAAACCCGCATCGCTGCTTGCAGCTATATTTATTATTATTATAGGGCCGTAAATGCTGTGGGTTCGGAGAACCAGACCATGGCAGAAATTAAGAGGAAATGGTCCGATGTAAAACTCGAAATTAAGAACGAGTGGTGGCGCATCGTAACAGCATGGCAGCAATAGGGTTAGCATGACATGCATTTCCTCAGTGATTTTCTCGTTCGTTTGACACCCTCAAGTTTAACAGAAGTTATTAAGTGGTGGCGGATTAAACAGTATATAGCATTTTCCGTTTGTGTTTTGGCATTTTGATGTGATCATCCACATTAATTATCAAACTTTTATTTTTATGTTTTTTGAATAGTCAACGTCATAGACGTATGACAGTAACAGTAGTGTAAACTTTATTTGGTGGGTTTCAGCACTTCAGTTAGAATTTGCCACGTTACAGAGCCAGACAAGACTTTGCTGATGGTCCGAACATTCTCACGTCTGCTAGATGGAACTCACCACATAAATTGTTATTTTTGCTTTGTGTTTTACGTATTGTGCCGGATTAAATAAACTGTAAACTTGAATACCAAATATGGCTACAGCAGGGCAGGCAACTGTAGATTATCAAGTCCTTTCTCCTTGTGCTTGTCAGACTCAAACTATCATTACAGAAGTTAGCAGGGTTCAACACACAGGCAACATTTACCATGGAAGAACTGAACTCCAGAGGAATGTTGTTAGATTAAACTAGTCATAATTTGAGGTCCAAGCAGCAAAGCAACAGAGGGCAAACCAAACACCGTCGTCATCGTCATCTGCCGCTTGTCCGGGGTTCAGGTTGCGGGGGCAGCAACCTAAGCAGAGAGGCCCAGACTTCCCTCTCCCCGGCCACTTCCACCAGCTCTTCCTGGGGGACCCCGAGGCATTCCCAAGCCAGCCGAGAGACATAGTCCCTCCAGCGTGTCCTGGGTCTTCCCCGGGGCCTCTTCCCAGTGGGACGTGTCCAGAACACCTCACCAGGGAGGCGTCCAGGAGGCATCCTGATCAGATGCCTGAGCTACCTCAACTGGCTCCTCTCGACGCGGAGGAGCAGCGGTTCTACTCTGAGCCCCTCCCGGATGACCGAGCTTCTCACCCTATCTCTAAGGGAGAGCCCGGACACCCTGCGGAGAAAACTCATTTTGGCCGATTGTATTCGCGATCTCGTTCTTTCGGTCACTACCCACAGTCCGTGACCATAGGTGAGGGTAGGAACGTAGATCGACTGTTAAATAGAGAGCTTCGCTTTTTGACTCAGCTCCTTCTTCACCACGACGGACCGATGCAGAGCCCGCATCACTGCGACGCCGCACCGATCCGCCTGTTGATCTCGCGCTCCATTCTTCCCTCACTCGTGAACAAGACCCCGAGATACTTGAACTCCTCTGCTTGGGTCAAAATCTCCTCCCCGACCCGGAGATTGCACTCCACCCTTTTCCGGTCGATAATCATGGCCTCAGATTTGGAGGTGCTGATTCCCATCCCAGCCGCTTCGCATTCGGATCCGAACTGCTCCAGTGAGAGCTGAAGGTCACGGCCTGATGAAGCCATCAGGACCACATCATCCGCAAAAAGCAGCGACCCGATCCTGAGGTCACCAAACCGGACCCCCTCAACACCCTGGCTGCGCCTAGAAATTCTGTCCATATAAGTTATGAACAGAATCGGTGACAAAGGGCAGCCCTGGCGGAGTCCAACCCCCACCGGGAACAAGTTCGACTTACTGCCGGCAATGCGGACCAAACTCTGACACCGGTCGTACAGTGATCAGACAGCCCCGATCAGGGAATCCGGTAACCCGTACTCCCGGAGCACCCCCCACATGAGCCCCCGAGAGACATGGTCAAACGCCTTTTCCAAATCCACAAAACGTGTAGACTGGTTGGGCGAACTCCCATGCACCCTCCAGGACCCTGCCAAGGGTGTAGAGCTGGTCCACAGTTCCATGGCCAGGATGAAAACCACATTGCTCCTCCTGAATCCGAGGTTCAACAATCCGACGGACCCTCCTCTCCAGGACGCCTGAATAGACTTTCCCAGGGAGGCTGAGGAGTGTAATCCCCCTAAAGTTGGAGCACACCCTCCAGTCCCCCTTTTTAAAGAGGGGAACCACCACCCGGTCTGCCAGTCCAGAGGCACTGTCCCCGATGTCCACGCGATGTTGCAAAGTCGTGTCAACCAAGACAGCCCTACAACATCCAGAGCCTAAAGGCCGAATTATACTTCTCCGACTCCGTTACGGACGGACGGAGTCGGACAGATTGGTTGAATTTATAGTACTCCGAAGGCTGTGGGTGCTGAAAACACTTCACTGCCAGAAGAGTAGGTGGCGCTGCACTGCGATGCTAGCTAGGTTATCGAAAAGTCAGAGCAAATTTACGGTCTGACAGTACGTGTGTAGCCTATGTTTTTTTGTTGTTGTGCTTTTAGCCTTTTCATCAATAAAATAAGCACATTTTCAGCAACTACACTGCCCATTTCTCGTCACATTTTAATTCAGATGCTGATTTACATGTACTGTTTAGCTGAAATACGAATTATAAAAAAGTACAGCAATGGCGGTCAAAAGATTCTGTTCGTCTTGTTGGTCACGACAACCCCGCCCCCGCCCCTGACGCAAGCGGTTCTTAATACGGACCAATCACAGCCAAGGGGTATCCGTAAAATGACGGACGGACAGACGGATAGTCAGGAAAATCAGGAGGTGCACGTAGAGCTCTCCGAGGGGCTCGGAGAGGACACGGAGAAGGGCGTTCCTCGTCGGAGAGGGCGTTCCCTGTGTCCGTGTCTGTAAAAACGCAGTAGTATAATTCGGCCTTTAAGGAACTCCGGGCGGACCTCATCCACCCCAGGGGCCCTGCCACGGCGGAGCTTTTTAACCACATCGGCGACCTCAGCCCCAGAGATAGAAGGGCCCCCCCGATGTCCCCAGACTCTGCCTCCACGTCGGAAAGCGTGTTGGTGGAATTAAGGAGGTCTTCAAAGTATTCCTTCCACCGATCCAGGACGTACCCCGTCGAGGTCAGCAGCGCACCATCCCCACCATATACAGCGTTGACAGTACATTGCTTCCCCCTCCTGAGTTGCCGGATGGTGGTCCAGAACCTTTTCGAAGCCGTTCGGAAGTCATTCTCCATGGCCTCGCCGAACTCCTCCCACGCCCGGGTTTTTGCCTCAGCGACCGCCAAAGCTGCCTTCCGCTTGGCCTGCCGGTACACATCAGCTGCCTCTGGAGTCCTACCAGCCAATAAAGTCCGATAGGCCTCCTTCTTCACCTCGACGGCATCCCTCACCTCCGGCGTCCACCACCGGGTCCGAGGGTTGCCGCCGCGACATGCACCGATCGCCTTGCGGCCGCAGCTCCGGTCAGCCGCCTCAACAATGGAGGCCTGGAACATGGCCCATTCGGACTCAATGTCCCCGGCCCCCCCCGAGACATAATCGAAGCTCTCCCGGAGGTGGGAGTTGAAGCTCCTTCTGACAGGGGATTCTGCCAGCCGTTCCCAGCAGACCCTCACATTACGTTTGGGCCTGCCAGGCCTGACCGGCGTCTTCCCCCACCATCGAAGCCAACTCACCACCAGGTGGTGATCAGTTGACAGCTCCGCCCCTCTCCTCACCCGAGTGTCCAAGACATTCGGCCTCAGATCCGACGACACGACTACAAAGTCTATCATCGAACTGAGACCTCGGGTGTCCTGGTGCCAAGTGCACATATAGACACCCTTATGTTTGAACATGGTGTTCGTTATGGACAAGCCGTGTCTAGCACAGAAGTCCAACAACAAAACACCGCTCGGGTTCAGATCGGGGGGGCCGTTCCTCCCAATCACGCCCCTCCAGGTCTCACTGTCATTGCCCACATGAGCACATAAACCACTATTTATTCATTAAAACTACTTCAGCATAATAATGCACCTAAAATACAAACGTGAGCAAGGGCAGCAATCTCTATCGAATCAACAGACGTGCAATTTCGCTAGCAGGGGAAGAATACAAACAACGAAAATCACCAAATAACTTAATTTAAATTTGCAATACTATAGACTTATACAATAACAGGCTTAAATGAACTGACAACATAAATTATACGACTTACAGTTCTCAAGGACGCACACACGCAATCTCAACTGCGGTGTGAAGCGCGTCCGTGCTATTCTCCGACATGCACTAACAATCACTGCTGATAGATGGCCTAAAATTTTGTACAGCCCTATTTCTGATACCGTGGCGGCAGAAATTTAGCCGTGGCGGGCTTTGTGGTGTTTTTTTTAGGGCTGAATTAGGTTGTTAGTGTTGCACCGTGAGGTAGCAACATTAGCCAGGCAGGTTTTGCACAATACTTGACACTGCGCAGCATCTTTTTTAAAGGCAAAATTGGCAAAGTGTCTGTAGTGTCAGGTTCTGTCGAGCCTGAGGTCATCGTACAGGTCAAAGTAAAGTGTAGCGTGCAAAGCTGATCCTTCGTCTGCAAACTGCGTTACTCTCCGTGTCACATGACCAAAGTAAAATAGCAGCCTTTGCGATTACAAAATCTTGTTGTCACATCGCGATATTATCGCAAATGCAATTAATCGTTCAGCCCTAGTCCCTTGCAATGGACATTTACAACATCAACCCTGCCCCCAATAGGTGACAAGCTAATGGGAGTCAGGTGGCTGAGCGGTGAGGGAGTCGGGCTAGTAATCTGAAGGTTACCGGTTTGATTCCCAGCTGCACCAAATGATGTTGTGTCCTTGGGCAAGGCACTTCACCCTACTTGCCTCGGGGGAATGTTCCTGTACTTACTGTAAGTCGCTCTGGATAAGAGCGTCTGCTAAATGACTAAATGTAATGTAAATGTAATGGTCACCAGACCTCAGTCTTCCTTCTAGCTCTGTCAAAGTATCTCCTTTAAATAAACAAACAAACCCTCCTCTTCTTAGTCCTCAGCTCCAAGATAAGGGTCTTGTTTGTTTACCCAGAGTTCAGATTTGGGGGTAGGCCTCTCTTTGCACACAAAGCTAAACACAGTATCATTTTATACAGAATAAAAGCTTAAATCGTCAATTTTTGACACTCTACCGATGCAGAAACAATGTGTTTTGTGATTTATCCATCCATCTTCTTCCGCTTATTTGGGGTTGGGTCGCGGTTGTAGCAGGCTTAACAGGGTTTAGATGTCCCTCTCCCCAGCAATGCTTTCCAGTTCCTCCTATGGGATCCCGAGGCATTCCCACAGCTCTCAACCGAATAGCTAATAGCAACAGCTCCGGTTCCCCATACTCCTACAGTATCCCCACAGGATCCCTCGGGGAACATAAGACTTTTCCAAGTCAACCTTGTTTTATGAAGGAGACAAACTTTGCAACAAAGGTCCAGTTACCAGCGTGACACTAAAACAGGTAGTAGTAATGGCTACTTTTTACTTAAGTGTATGTCAGAGCCCATACTTCTTCACTTTTACTTGAGTGAAAAGGTGTAGTCAGTACTTTTTTTTCTATAGTATTTTAAACATGAGTATCGGTACTTCTACTTAAGGGAAGGCTGTGTGTACTTTTGCCATATCTGTTTAAATGTTATATAAATGCTTTATTATATTGACATAACGTGTCACACACCCAGCATGTTGAAGGGCTAACTTAAAAAGTTATCTGGTAACCCTTCCTTTTACAGTCCCTTAAGTACTAGGTATTTACATAGAAAGTAAGTAGTTTTATTGGGTTACCGATTGGTACCAAGGTGGTAAATACCTAAATAATTCGAAGTATTTACCCATTAACTAAATACTAACGTGCTGGTCATTACTGGGTATGTTTTCTGTATTATTGGGTATTACCGATTGGTACCAAGGTGGTAAATACCTAGATAATTCGAAGTATTTACCCATTAACTAAATACTAACATGCTGGTTATTACTGGGTAATTTTCACTGGTCCTAATTAGGTAAAGACAGAAGACAAAACTTAGTATTTACCTGGAAACTTATAAATATTACTATTTAAATACCACTGGTAGTAAGTTGGTAACTACGGGAGATATATATGGTAAATTATAATGTGTTATTGGGTAAATACCACTGCTACTACGTAGGTAAAGACGGCCAAGCTCCAGCAGAATTACAAACAAAATACTCTACTATTACCCTGCAGTTACCTAAGGTTTATGTCGGTAACAGTCCACATCTAATGAGAATATAAGATAGTACTTTACAATAAAATACCTTTTCAGATACATTTATCGATGATGGCCTCATTTACTTGGCTTGTACACTTACCTCCGCGGGAAGAGTTTTCCTCTACTGTCATGGTAAATCTTCTTGGATACTGGGTATGTTCTTGCGCATGTTTGGACTATTTACTCAGTAAGTAATCTGAAACTGGACTGTAAAAGGAAGCCGTTTTTGTTTCCATGGTGTTACCAGGCTCTTACCATACCCTTTGTAAGCGAATACCACTTTGTCAACGTTACCCGGGCCTTAGTATGAACTTGTACTATACGTTACACATTGATACCAGGTAACACATGGCTATTTACTCAGTAAGTAAGATGAAACTGGACTGTAAAAGGAAGTAGTGTTTTGTTTCCGTGGTGTTACCAGGCTCTTACTATATCCTTTTCAACTGATCATTCCCTTGTCCATTGTATAGGAAATTATGGTATAGATAAAGATGCAATGCATACATTGCATTCCTGTCAGCATCTTCCCTCTCAATGAGACATTAAGAAGGGAATAGCTATCCGTGTGTGTGTGCGTGCGTGTGTACATGTACTGTATATGTGTACCATATTGCTGCATTCAGAATAAACCTGCCACTTCTCACAAAACTAGCAGAGCGTTGACTGCTCCTGCCAACACAAACGGATACAGAGAGCACCTGCTGAGATGATGGAGATGGCAGAGGGCCATGCCCACATATAGATCGCCAGACATAAATATCAGACAAAACTGACTTCTCTAGAGATAGAGTCCAATCAAGCTGTTGTCCCACTACTGTGAGGTTCAGATATTGACGTTCAGATATTTTTTGTCATTTAGAAAGCCATGGTGTTTCTGTAAGACAGTACTGTACTGGAGCTGACTAATATATGGTATAGACATTCACCCAAAAGTACAATATATAGATTTCTATCATTTCTGTGAGTAAATAGATACTGGGGTTGAGGACACAGAGCCTCCAAGGAAGGTAGCGGACTTTACAAGGTCTAAGGGAGGAAAAATGTGTTGCCATCAAAATAATAAAATAATATCTGAAGGCTAACCTAGCTAAATAAAATGTCAAAACAACAATTGCTAAAACTTTAAGATGTGGTATCCTTAAGGAGAGAAAGGAGTGGAAACACATTTGTTGACTTACAATTAAGTGTAATAGACAAAGTGCACACACCAAATTAAACAGAGCAAATATCTTTAAGTTATCTAACACCTAGACAACTGTCCCTATTAGTTCAAAAAATACAAACGGACAGCTTTAGTGCTCGCTACATCTGTAGATTATGTAAAAAAGCTCCAGGGAGCCTTTTCTTGTATTTATCCCTCTCCTTGCCACACCTGACGAGGAATAAATTGTTGCATGATTGCCACTGGTTGGCCTGACCCTGGATCTGGCAGCAAGGATCTATGAAGCAGAGGATATTAAAAAAAATATGAACAGGATTTTTACATCATCATGAATGCATGCATGATGACTTAAGTTTCTTATGGTAAATTGAGTTCTGGAGCCTCAATTCTGTTTACAAAAATATTGGTTTCCTTCTGGATTGGGAGATGTCAGGTGTCAAAGGATGTCTGATGTTACTGATACAATTTGTTAGATGTTATGCAATTTCTGTAATTAGGGTTCCTACGGTAGGAGAAAACCTATTATTTTTGTTAGTATTCTTATTAGGATTTCTCCGCCAGGAGGAAACCTAATGTTATTGTTTGTATTATTAGGATTCCTCCGCTAGGAGGAAACCAATTGTTATTGTTAGTTTTATTATTAGGGTTCCTCCGGTAGGAGAACCCTATTGTTATTGGTGGTATTATTATTATGTTGGTGCAATGGGAGTCAATGGCAGCCCCTAGACCAGTACTGTAAAAAGTTGAGAAATTTGGCATGTTGAAACTGCAGCACATTAGTAACTACCATACCAAACATGGGCCACTTTAGACAGAAGGTGGCGCTACAGGCCACGTCCCAATTTGCCAATCTTCAAAGTGATGCCATTTGTATCCCATTTGTCCCAAAATTCTGAAATTCATTACATATGCCTTATTTCCCATGAGGAACAAAAGAGCCTCAAGAACCTGTAACGGCCGCCATATTGGGTTTTTCTGTACAATAAAGATTTGTCCAGAACTACAAAATTCTTCTCCTCATGAACCGTAAATCCGATCGACTCATATCTGAGCCCTACGTGTGTAGGATACATTGTCATGAATTGCCAAATACTGAACATTTACTAAAACTGTCAAAAAAAGTGCCACAATGCCCTGGGGACTTGATCTGTTCCACACAAGAGGAAGACACTACAACATGTTACCATGTGCAATGGCAACTTAATATCTAAAAAAATGATTGAAATAAAGGAAATCTAATTTATCTTTAACGCAAAAATAATGCTTTAAACATCTGTCGGTCAAAAACTGATACTCTGATTCTATCAAAAGTTCATATAAAGACTCTTGACAATGTTTAGTACACAAATCTGAGAAAAGGTTGAATGTAAGATGAAAAGTAGATTTATTGTGAATATTTGAAATATGCATGCTTGGCTAATTGCTAGGGCTTCTTCCAAATAGCTGTCTCCCTCTGCTCCCCAGCGCGCGCACTCTAAATTCTCACAGACTCATCCTGCCCCTTGACACACGCACAAGCTTGGCGAAACGCACACACCTCCAAGGTGACTTAGCCCCCACCCCTCACTCCTTGTCTTGAAGCAAAGGCCCTTGTTGATCTTGATGGTATTGCATTTCAGATTTGGTATCCCATTGGTTAAAAGTTGTCCACATTAGGCCACACGTAACACCAAATGGCAGACCATTGCCGATAGGTGGCGCTACAGGCCACGCAAACATTGTACATTTTAAAAGTGATGGCATTTCCACCCCATAAGTCCTAAATGTCTGCACGTTGGTATGCATGCCTTATTACTCATGGGGAACAAAAACGTCTATAGAACTCATGATGTCTGCAGAATGGATTTTTCTACACAGTGACAATTTGTGAAGAATATTAATTTTTATATGGTTCGCAATGTTTTGGAGGAATCCGCCATTGCTGCTTGCAGCTATATTTACAACAGGTCACTCACTACTCCCTGACCGCTAAAGGTCCACATATGCCCATAGGTGGCGCTATAAGCCACACCCAAAGTCTACGTGATTTCCCCTTGCTCCAAAATGCCTGAAAATTTCTCATGGGGAACAAAAAAGCCTCAAGGACCCATAAGGTCCGCCATGATAGATTTTACTGTACTGTCCAAATTGGCTATATTTCAGTATTGGATCTGAATAGGAAACGCATGGTTATGTTTAACAGGCATAATTTTGTATTGTATTGGGTAAGTAGACTTACACTGTACAAAGTGAAAAGAAGCTGAATTAATTTTTTTAAAGCCAGATTTTTCACGATTCAGTTGTCAAAAGACTAGGAAACATTAAAACAGCACACCTGGGGCCTGTACTACAAAGCAAGTTCAACATACCCGGGATATATCTCAGTGTTTCCTCTATGTTGATTTTGCCGCCACGGTATCAGAAATAGGGCTATACAAAAGGCCGTCTATCAGCAGTAATTGTTAGAGTGCATGTCGAAGAATAGCACGGACACACCGCAAGCGGGCACGCGCACCACTGTGCGTCCTTGAGAAATGTAAGTCTTATAACTTATGTTGTCAGTTCATTTAAGCCTGTTATTGTATTAGTCTATAGTTCTTGCAAATTTAAATTAAGTTAACTGGTTTGTATTCTTCACCTGCTAGCTAAATTGCACGTGGCTGTTGATTCGATAGTGATTGCTGAACGCCCTTGCTCATGTTTGTATTTTAGGTGCATTATTATGCTGAAGTAGTTGCACTGCATTAGGGTAATGTAATTAATAGTGGGTTTATATATAGTGGGGTTGTTGTTCGGACAGACAGAAGGAAACACTGATATCTTTTAGTTAGCTGGCTTTGCGAAGCCTAACTGCAATGCCGCATAGGCAATGTCACTAGTGGTTATCAAATTGTTAAATCACCCCAGGTTTCCCCAATCTACCCATGGGTGTTTACACATAAAAAGAGCGGTGTTTGCAACATGGAAAGCTGCATATTTCACTCAAGAAGAGCAAATTATGATATATTTGCATTAGTTTGAAACGATTCAAACCAAAATATCACACCCCCAAAACACATGAACGTGCTGCCTGACTACTGCTGGGAGGTAGGTAGATCATTAGAGCCAGTCTGACCTTAATGATTTGTTGCGTTTATTACAGCGAAGCACACATATCGGATTTATTTAATTTTACTCTCAAACTTTTAGATGTATTGGTTGCTATCCGGATGTGAAGTTTATTTGAGCAAATATGGAAAAATGTTCTATGGGGAACTACTGGCAGCTACGGGCGTGGTTGAAGTTAGCTTGTGATGGACGGTGATAGACAGATGGTCTGCCAAGCTTCTTTCTTTTTTGTGCCTTCCCAGATAGTTTGGAGGATTTTTAACAAACCATCTGGAGATCTAGGTTAGGGCTCCGTAGGTGTCTTTAATAATGATGTTATCATTCAAGGCATCACATACTTCCTTTTGCTATGGCTATGGACTTGATTATCTTCTTTTGTGTCATATTAATGACCCTCCAAAACTCTCCAAGTTAATTAGACTATCTGTTTCAAGCCCCATGCTCTGTCACAAAAATCACCACCAGGATTCCTGTTTTAATGGTTGGTGTCTTAATTCCTAACAGAGCCAAATTGTCCAATTTAGTTGGCTCATATCATCGCTCCGACTGTAATCCATTTATTAGAGCAACAATCAGAAAGTCCATTCAGAATTAATGTAATCTGAATGATGATGATAGGATGTATATGCTGTGCACTGTTTCTTATAGCATGTAAATGACCCACAGCATTCTAGTAATCAGTCAATTAATCACTCACAACAGTGATTACACAATGTAATCTCTCACGCACTGTTCTACATATTTTTTTCAAACCTTCAAACGCACTGGGATTTTAAAGAAGGCTAATGGTGTCTGCGTACTTCTCTAAAAAGCTGCTTTCCAAAAGAAGCTTAGCAAGAGCTGTTTAATGTCAATATATATTATACAATATATTATGCTTATGCACAAACTCCAAAAGCAATGACTGTGGATTGGATAGCTAGCACACAGCCTTCTTTTAGTTACAGACAATATTTTCACAGATTCATGTAAGGTAATTCCACACATTTATACATAACCCAATGCAGGTCTAATCAGATTAAGATAATGGAAAGTGGCACAGAGTTTCACTAATAAATTGCAAGCTTGGTTTAGCACCAGGTGCTATTTGAAGCATGTACTCACAGATGGCAAGGTGGAGTTATGTAGGCAAGTCTCTCTCTCCCTTTGGCCCAGACATTGCCATATGTCTCTATGGAGGCTACTAACATGTATTCCTATTGTCTATAACATAGCATGATGATAATCTTGGACATCATTACTTTGTATGCATGATAATTAACTTTAAATTTCAGGATTGTTTTTTCTTGGAATACTAAATTGTACACCCTAATTGATAGCACACCAAAGGACACCTCAAAGTTAAAAGTCAAGAGCACTGTGTTTGAATTTTGAATGTTTTCATTTTTTTATTTACACTCTACGTTTGCAGGAAGCAACTCTCTGTATTTGGAGTCTCCAGTTTAAAAGCAAAGTGAGGTAGAGGTTTTTTTTGTGTTTACGAAATTAGGTAGTAATTTTGTGGACCTTGCAGGACACACCAACTCAAAAGTATAAAGTCATGAGCTTTTTAGTTTCTCCAGTCATAGTATTGTAGGAATATAGTGATGAAGTAGTGTAAACAAAGTGCTGTAAACAAACAGCGTATTTTTTGAAGTATACTGTAATCTATAATAGTATGTTGCCCAAACCAAGTACAAGAAAAATTGTCACTTAAGGTTAATGTTATTGGTTCTGCAATTACACAGGAAAGACATCTGTAAACATTCAATTGATAAGTCTCAAAGGAAAGATTTTAATCAATCCAGATTCCTAAATACCTACATACTTCTTTGAACTTTGGTAAGACATAACATGTCTTGGTGTAGTTGACTGTGGCACATAACATAATGTTAACCCTGCAGGATGCAGGCAGCATGTTAAAACATGATCCACTCTTCAATTACATGAAAGGAGACATTACTGCTCAATTACCCCACATCAGTTTTTCACTTCCTGTTCTCTTTCCTAGCTAATATTTATACATATAGCAGGATATTTATGGAGGAAGTCGGCACAAGGCCAGCTACTGCTGCCAATGCTAAATGCCTGGCATCCATAATATTTTTACAAAGAGCTGTAAATGTCAAAGCAGACTGTTGATGAGTGCCCCTGTGACCTTAGCTGTCATGCGTCTGTCATGCGTCTGTATGTATGCAACACATACATACAGAATACAAAACAGGTCAAACTTGACTCTCCTCCAGGAATAATTCAATGCCATGAGAGGACGTAATTAGAGAAAATGTATTTCAAATAGGGCAAACTGTATGGGAAAACCTCAGTTTTCCAAGAGATTTGCACACGGATATCAATATTGAAAGCTGTAGTATTATTGAAATGGTGTACAATTACAAAATTGTACTTGAATTTGTCAATGAAGACCTTTGGCTCTGACAATAAAATATATATTTTTGACAATTTAAAGAGATCTTGACAGGATCCTTCTCATGGGCGGCGGGAGGAGGGTGGCGGTGGCCTCTGGGGCTTTGGTTTTCTCCAAAATCCAGAAAAATGTTGGTTAAAATTTTGGTTGTAATTTTCGACAATATGAGTCCAATGTTTATGTTACATAAAGCTCAAAAAAACTATAATTATGCATGCTGCACGCACTCGCATAACCTGTGGAAGTCCATCTCTAAGTTCAAATAAAACCTTGACTAGGTCCTAAATTTGGGCTAAGCCCCTAATGTTTACAACGTCTGGCTCCATCCCTGATCCTTCTTATAATAAAGTAAGAAAGACCAGGCTGTATTTAGAGCCAGGTTATATTACTTGTCTTTTTGCATGTGGATGGCTTTGGCAACACTTGAGTCATCTGACAATGTTACCTAACCCTAACCCTTTTTCCATCCGTTTCTCTTTCTCTCTTCCATCTTACTGCCTCTCTTTTTCTGTACCCCACTATCTCCCCCTCTTTCCATTTCTCTATTCCAGGCTGTGATTTGGCTGGCACGTGGCAAAGGGGGGAGAGGATGCATCTGTGGGCCAGTGTAAGAGCCTCCCCCCGGGGAAGCTGTCGTTGGACGCAGGGCCCCACGGGCCGTTGACCCACTGTCTCTGTGATTTATGGCTGCTGGGGATCTGGCCTCTTCTTTCTCATTCACACAAACACACAAACACACCACTGCACCATAGTAAAATGAGCCACACACACACTGCACCACAGTAAAGAGCTGAACACATACACTGAACCACAGTGCCCAGTCCTAATCTGCAGTGTGATGCCTGGCACACACTGAGCTTAACCTCCACACACATAAACACACACTCGCGTTACATTGCTGTTCCCCACAAGGCCACCGACACACAAGAACTAACCTGTGTGACCCATACTCTTCACACAGCCCTCACCACAAGCCTCCTGTGTGAGCCTCCTCTTCCCTGGCTTAGTGTGGATTAGCACCCCATCTCAGTCATGGCACATCAGCCCTCATACTGGTTGCTGCTTAGTGGATGAGCAGAATCAATGGAACTGCGCTGAGTAATGAGGGAATGTTCCTGCATTCACATGGCCTGAAACGGATCACCTGTCAGCACAGACCATTTCAAAGAAGTAAATGACTCATGCTCTTCTGCAAACACTTTGAGTTGCTGTACCAAACATTTTTACCTGACACAAGTGTGTCCCTTTCCTAAACTGCTCTTTTCAACTTCCCAACGCTGTGGACTGAGAGATAGAGACAGCTGGCGCCCTCGCCATGGTGTTGCCGCCCCCGGACAAACGTCACGTGTGTCTCACCACCATTGTCATCATGACCAGCATGGCCTTTATGGACGCCTACCTGGTGGAGCAGAACCAGGGCCCCAGGAAGATCGGCGTGTGTATCATTGTGCTGGTGGGAGATGTGTGTTTCCTCATTGTGCTGCGCTATGTGGCTGTGTGGGTGGGCGCTGAGGTGCGAACCGTCCGCCGAGGCTATGCCATGATCCTCTGGTTCCTCTACATATTTGTCTTGGAGATCAAGCTCTACTTCGTCTTCCAGAACTGTAAAGCGGACAGGAAAAGTCTCGAGACAGTAGCCCGGAAGGCTCTCACCTTGCTGCTGTCTGTATGCGTGCCAGGTCTCTACCTAGTCCTGGTTGCTCTGGACAGCATGGAGTATGTGAGAACGTTCCGGAAGAAGGAGGACATGCGGGGCAGGTTGTTCTGGGTAGCTCTGGACTTACTGGACCTGCTTGACATCCAGGCCAACCTGTGGGAGCCCCAGCGGACGGGCCTGCCCATCTGGGCAGAGGGCCTTATGTTCTTCTACTGCTACATCCTGCTGCTCATCTTGCCCTGTGTGTCCCTCAGTGAGATTAGCATGCAGGGCGAGCATGTGTCGCCACAGAAGATGATGCTATACCCTGTCCTCAGTTTAGTCACCATAAATGTGGTCACCATCCTCATTCGCGGTGTCAACATGGTGCTTTTCCAGGACAGCCGTGTTTCCACCATCTTTGTTGGTAAGAACGTGGTGGCTATTGCCACCAAGGTCTCGACGTTCCTGGAGTACCGTAAGCAGGTAAAGGAGTTCCCTCATCCTCAGAATGCCATGGCACTGGAGCTGCAGCAAAACTCGATAAGCCACACGCAACCGCTGCCCAATGCCACAAGCTTGCCCCACGAACCCTCGCCTGCCCAGGACATCATCGACACATGACCGCCAGCACTGGATTCACCAGGGACACACCACGGCTGTGGCTGAGTTACTGAGCCCTCAGATTAAATTTGGAATGTTTGTAAGAGGATGGTTTTCTGCTCCTGTCAGGAAACGTAAACTGTGGAAATACCAGTGGAATATTTCCAGCCTAGCCTGTTTCTGGATGGTTACACTCCCCTTTATTTTGAGTAAAAGGATATGATGTTTTATTGTATTGCATTTTTTTAAAGTAACAGAAATAATCTTTACATTCGGTGACCTTTATTGTGTAAATTGGACAATACGTTCCTTCAAATATTTTGGAAACAACTTTTCTTTTGAAATCAACTGAGAGTACCTTTCACCTTGAACAGAAAATGTATTTGAAGTGGTAGACCAGGAGGGGATTGTCATGAAAATGTTGATGTTGATTTGTGTTAAAGTGTGTAAAAGGTGGCGAAAAATATTAGAATTCAGCCTCTGCTTGGTTCGGCTGAGAATGGATCTGGAGCTTGCGACCTCTGTCAGTGTAACACTTTACAACCAACAGGACGCATCAGAGCTCTACAATCTACTCTAGAAGTCTGAGCGTGTTTGTATGTGTATTTCAAATTGTATTTGTATTTGTGTTGACAAATGCAATTAGTAAAAGAGTGCAAGAGAGGTTCATTTGTGTTGATGTCAGTACTGATGGGAATTTAAATTTTTTATTTTCTGTTACTGTACATTCCTCCACAACTAAGCCTTGAACTCAGAGAATGCAGAAAAGTGCAGACATTGCCTCAATGATGAACAATAAAAGGATACATGTACAATCCAATTGAGGGAGAACCATTTCTAATTAAAGCTTTGTTCATCATATTATTATTATTATTGGTGTTATTATTATGTACATTATTATCTTACTTGTATGTTTGAGGCCAGTGATGTTTTAATAAATGTATTGAAAAAAAACAACTAAAATGGGTCTGTAGTGTTAGCTTATGAAACTGAAATCTCAATACTCAGAGTCAAATTTGAATGGAACAATTGCGTGAGTGTGAGAGTGCTTCTCACATTGAATGGTTGTTTCAGGCCCCCAATCCTTGAGCATCTTTACAAGTTTTCTTTCAAATTTGATAAAAACTGAAAAACATAGTGTTGTCAAAAGACATTTGCAGACCTACATTTGGCAACAGTCAGTCTACATGTGGAACTTTGCTCTTAGGTGTAATTCGTTAAGTGTCATGTTATTTTTTTGTGGTGAAAGGCTATCAGGGTGTCAGAGGAGAGTCTGAAAAAAAGGAAGTGACCCAGAGTAGTCTATATATGCACTCCAATCTCAAGTGCAAGGCCACAGCTGGCCTTGCCTCAAACTCTTAGCAAATTCACTGAAAACAGACAAATGTTACACACACACTAATACTAATAATACACTTTTCAAAATAAGCCTACAAAAGTGCTCAAAACTCCAAAGGCTAATTACCTGTACCAGCACTTGGAGCCAAGCTGGAGTAACCTTAGTGCCCTTAACCACTGTCTGAAGAAAGAGCAACACTCAGAGAAAGAATAAAGAAAGAGAGACAGCATAGTACTATATTAAATATTTGTTAATGTTGAATTATGGCTTTTATTTTTTGTTACTTGTGTTCTCTTAAAATGCATCTATTGTTGAAACAAATCTCACCACCACAAGTGTTTAAAGAGAAAAAGCAATGACACATTTGGGAATAAAATTAATTCCTTTAGCCGACACTGCAATAAATCACCTATCGGACCCTCTTAGCTTGAGATTCATTCATAAATCACCTAGCCTGTGCATCAAGTAATTAATTGTTCCCTCTCCATATGTAATGGGGTCGTCAAAAAGCTTTTCTCTCCACCAATGATTTATTCTGGGTCCATAACTGCTGAAATATTCCATCTCCATAAGATGAATTCAGATCCCTGTGGGTGCTTTTGATAAAACCTTTTGCTTCCCCTTGTTGACCAGTCTCACGTTTCTGAATTGTTAGCTTTCTCTTGCTTTGTTGCTGTACTATACGCTCCAAATTCCATTTACAATCCGTACACTGTTGCACTCAGTTCTACTGCCCAATAGCACCCTTTTCTAAAGTGCACTTACATGCTTAATAATGATTTTTATAATCATAATTTTGAATTGCCCTAGTCATTATACTCATATTTACAAACGTAAATAAATTGGTCAACATTATCAAACAGGCATTGTTTTTTGGACTTTGTCAAAATTCTACATGTTGCTATTCTGCTTTTAGAATATTAAGACAAACATGCATTGAATGCATAGAAGATGTTCCTCTTGGTAGTATGAAACATTAGCCAAAAATACGGATCATATACAGCAACTATATGTATGGTTTCAATCAAGAGTTATGCAAACAATCTGAGAAAGCTATTCACAGTCACAAATATAATGGTCTGTGCACACATTTCATGAATCTTTATTCCAGCACTAAATGTATACCTTGGGCTGGATCCAACACTAATGTGCCTGTGACATGACAGATGTGTGTGGTATACCCTAACAAACACAGAGAGGACAGCCACACTCGTGGCCATGCGAGACACTGCCTATTTGGTAACACTTCATAATAGATAGTAATATGAAACATTTGCAAAGAATTAGTTAATAGTCAGTTCATAATTCATGAAACACAATTCATTGTTGATTGTAAACCATTGTTTAAACATATAAGGCAGGGTAGGCAAGTTGTGTGAAGCTAGCTATTTTAGCTTCTTTTTCACAGGATTCAAACCAAAATATCCCACCTCCTCCCTTCAAAGCCACTCTCACAAAACTACAGTAACAAGCATTGAGTGGAGGGGCAGAGTGCGCGCAGGTAGGTAGGTAGACAGACAGGTAGCCGGTCCAATCAATAGTCAGGGTAGCCCTTAATGATTGGTCGTGTTTATTACAGTATTGCGACGCCCACAGATGTCTAAATGATTTCATATTACCTTCAAACCTTTAGATATATTGGTTGCTATCAAGACAGCTACAAAGTTACTTTCGGCAAATATGACAAAAAGTTGTTTCTCAACAACATTGCCTACCCTGCCTTTAAACTAGATATAAACACTATGTTAAGAACTGATAAACACAGTTACAAAGGATTTGTTCTTAATTAATAGGTTCACTTCTAGGTTTTATACCTGGATTCTCATATTTAAAATACTACGTATTCTTCGAAATATAGTTCCAAACCAGAACTACAAAATGAGGATGAGGTCAAGCCAAGTCAAGAATTTATTTTATACCATTTATAAAGTTAATGATTAACAACATATTTACATTTGCTTTAATTATGGATTTATATCACATATTTATTTTAATATACACTAATGCTTAATGGATATGTAATTTTATAAACACTCACTGATGTAATTAATGCTTACTAATGCAAGTACACCTGATTCAAATGAATGGTCGTTATCAGGCTTCCACAGAGCTTGATAACAACCCATTCATTTGAATCAGGTGTGTTGGAGCAGGGAAACATCAATAACATACAGGACAGCGGATCCTGAGAACTAGGATTGAACACCCCTGATCTACTACATTTAGTTTATATTAAAGTTATTTAAGTAATACATTCTACCTATAACCGTCCGTACCGACTCAGGCGCTTCGCTCTGCGACATTGGTTGCAACATTAGCACAAAGAAAATGGGTCTTCGTACTCCCAACATGTGGTGACTCTCCTTCCATTCTCCACAGTGGTGGAATTACCTCCCCGTTCATCTACGCACCTCACCTACGATCCTTCCACCGTGGTCTCCAGATGCTCCTCCTCAAGTTTCACTTTGACTAACCTCAGCCTAAGGGCACTGAAAGCAACACTCTGCAGATCATTTCTTCTTGGGATACCCAAGACTTTGTTCCACCCATGCACTTTCTTTTTGTGATCCTGTTGCTACACTGTCTGGAAACTGCCCTAAGGAGTAGTTGATGTTGCACTTAAGATATGTTGTTACCTGCCCCCCTCTGTTGTACTGTACTAGCCACTGCTCTTACTAGGAGGAACCAAGTTGATTCAACTCAGTCCTCTGTGTAATATCCATGCCATCAAAGGATGTTTTTTTGGTGGCGTAGCTGGCTAAAGCGGTGTATATAAGGGTGGTCGTTACATTTGTAGTTCAAACCCTGGTGTGGGCAAAATCGGGAGGATGCAATACTGACAAGCGCATGACTACACCTGCGACATAGGCACTACTGTAATAGAGACGTCATTGTAAGACTGTAGTTGAGGAATTGAGATGTTATTATTGTACTATAGTGTTATTATTTTGTTCACTATACATTAATCAGCTAGCTACATAGTTGACATAATATTGTTGCTTTATACTTAGGCAATTTAGACGTTAGATGTTTCACTGTAGTTACACTGTTGTACTATTACTGTAGTATTGTAGTACAGTAGTACCTACTAC
Organism: Thaleichthys pacificus; assembly: GCA_023658055.1. Lineage (NCBI taxonomy): Eukaryota > Metazoa > Chordata > Actinopteri > Osmeriformes > Osmeridae > Thaleichthys > Thaleichthys pacificus. Next base: position 3,483,647 of record CM042869.1, read on the forward strand.
ACTGTGGTATTTTTTTGTCCACCGCACCTGTTAGCTGAGATGTAGTTACTTTGTGATGCGGCGAGTAAATACAGACTAGTCCTTGACTCTGAACACCGAGATATGTAGAACTATGCACTTCTGATCCTTGATCTTCTATAATTTACCTTTGTATATGTACTATTTGTACGTCGCTTTGGATAAAATGAACAAAATATTAAATTTAACTTTTCCACTTTCATTGTATCAGACATTTAAATGAAGAAAACATTGTAACTAAAAATATGGCACTAAACCACAACGTCTTACCCGAAGGATAAGCAACTTTTAGGGTACAAACTGCAAACCAAAATACACTTTATAACACTTAAATTAAAACTAAAAATATATTCTTTGTGTTATTATACTTTCAAGTGATTTTCCCATTGATTGTACTAGTGCAGTGCCTGTGAAGCAGCCGATGATTAAGATGTCGGTTAGTTAGTGACACATACAAACTCACAGAGATTCTTAGAATTATGGATAGAAGTACAATGCCTGTGATACAGACGGTGATGAAGATGTCAGTTACTGCAATTGATTTGGTGCTAACTTAATGGTGCTTTGTTTACACAAGTAAAAAGATTTCACAATTCGATTTGAGATATCATTGGATATCATGGATTGTCAGTAAATGCATTAATTCATTGTCAAAATGAAAAATATTCACTGATCTATACTCAAATAAAGTTTATATTGTTTATATATAATATAATGATAATATATAATATAGCTGCAAGCAGCAATGCGGTTCCTCCTCAAAATGGCAAAATATAAAAATATACATTGTAGAAGGTCAAGAGATGGACAATGGACTCTATACGGTGGCTCAGAAGTGCAAAACACACCCACTAATACGAATACATCCCCCAAATGAAAACACTCCCCCCAAATACGAGTCAACTCCCCCCAAATAGGATGACTTGCTCACCTCCCCCCGAATACAAAGACACGCTCCCCCAAATGGGAAACGCCATTACATTAACTCAAGGGTAACTCAGGGTAGGTACACTTTCGTCGCTGATTGAATGCACAGTAACTAACAGGAAATGAGAAAATTATAGACAGAAGTACGAAATGCGATAATATCAGAGTTACGTGCACCAGGACAATTGTTTGGCTATCAAAGCATTTGGAAGTACTACTGGAAGTATGCAAAAGTCTAAATTGTAACTCTGTCATATTTGACTCGTATTTGGGGAAAGTGTTTTAATATGGGGCATGTACTCGTATTAGTGGGTGTGTTTTGCACTTCAGGGCCACTGTATCTCTATCCTATCTGCTACACATCAACTGTTGAGAATATATGAATAGAAAGGGCAGTATATTAGCTTTGGTCAGCTTTGGGACAAAGTTTAAGCAGCTGTAATTCAGTCATTGACACATAGACAATGTGGACATTGAATTCAGCCATATTGTCTTGTATTAATTTTTGCTAAATATTGCTTTGAAAGACATGTATCCTACACATCTACAATAAATTTAGGTTTTCTACACACATGATGCAATAAATCTGATGCGCTGTCTAGATGAAGGGATGTAGTAATGGTGTAGTAATCCCCTCAGAATGAAACAGCATTACCATAATGATTGTGCAGCTACTGTGGTGTACCTGGATTCCTGTTTAACTAAACAGATAATCAGTATCATGACCAGTGCTGCTGCTAGCCATTTTGGTGCCCTAAGCATTATTCCTTTATGATGCCCCACCCCCCGAGAAAAAAACATTTGTTTTTGCCAGTTTAACTTTTTATTACCAAACATATAACTCCATACCAATGACACAATAGCAGCATCACAATGTAACACCTATTCAGAGGTGGTGGTTCTCTGCTGTGTATCTGTCCCTAAACTGCTTGTTGAGGGTGGTTGATCAGGGCTTGGTACTGTGGTGGAGTCTACAGACCTGCTGGCCCGCTGGGGTTGATGTGTGCCTGAACTGCTTGTAGATGGTTGCTCGTCGTCTGTATCGTCCTCTTGACCACGTGCTCCTCCTTGTACATATCTCAGCATTTGACCTCGCATTAATTTAGAAATACGAAGTAAAAGCCGATATACCGAAGAAAAAAAAAATGTTACATTTAAAACTGAAAGCATGCAGCCAAGAAGCTCTACACCTTTATTACTTATTTATAAACTAGTATTTGTGTGCCTAAGTAAGTTCTCCAAAGTCGTGTTTTCTGTTGCCTGTGAAATATTTTTGTGGAACATCCTTTTGGGACTGGTTTTGTTTTGAGTACTACTTTTTGCTATTCTTTGCTTACCTATGGATTATTGCTCTAACTGATTAAAACATATTCAGCATCTCCAGTTCTAAGTGCGTCTTACTGTTGGGTTCACCATCCTCCAGTGACTCAAGAAGTGTGAGTCGGACCCTCACACAGGGGAGACGAGTTCGAGTCCCGGCTCTGACACGGAGTGTATGCATAGGCTAACCATTACATTAGCAGCATGTATTTAAGAATTTAAGAATGATAAACATTAATTAAACTTACCTGCAAGTAATGCATGGGCATCACCTTGAATTTTTTTCTTCTTTCTTTTCTCTGCTCCTGACTCCTGCTGTCTTTTCGAGGCCATTTCCAAGAAGGTTAACTTTTAGCCTAAAATGGGGGTTACTTTTTTGTTTTACTACATTGTTACTTTTTTGAGCAATTAAATATATCTCTTGTTCTGCCTGTTTTGTGATATACATGCTAAAAAGTCCCTAATATTTCTATACTGAAAGAATATCGGCATTATAATATTATTACTATGATGATTTTTCATTTGTCTATTTTTGGTGCCCCCTCAGCACCAGAGGCCTGTTCCATAAAGGACGCTCAAGAAAGTTAGACTTAAAGTCCCAAACCTGACTTGCATTAGATTAATTAGTCAAGCAGGGCTAAAGCGGTTCCACAAAGGCCAATTTTAGCTCAGGCACTCTTACTAATTCAAGTCAGATTTAAGTAGTCAAGCTAATTGCGCGTGCACCCTATTCTTAAGCAGCCCGAGAGGTAAAACATGGATCATACAATCCACCACGGCAAAAGCAATGCACACGGCCACGTGACTTCTTCCAGAAAGAACGTTCCCTTTAAATCGTGTACAATGACAGCTCCCTCATCCACCGCTTCATCAAAATAAAATGACACGCCATGAAATGTTCACAACCTGAACGATAGGCTACGTAGGCCGAGGACCTTTTTAGACCTTTACTTCGTTGATTAAAAAACAGACACCCTCTAAACACATCTAAATTGACTTTTTTGACATTGTTGAAAATAAATAGCCTACTATTAATCAATACATTATCCAGTAGCCAAACTTTTTAACATGGTTTTTGTGTCGGGGAAATGGAGGGTATGGATTTAGGTTTATTTTGCAATTGTAGGCTACTGTTAACAAATATATAGCTATGATAATTATACTCAGCTAATTTAGATTGAGATATATGCCTATGCCTAAATTGGAAATCACAAACTACCATATCCATACATTTAATGGCTATGGTGTGTAGCCATCAAAGCATTGTTCATCATTGTTTAATAATGTTAGTTAGTTAGGCCTTTGTATTCCTCTCGGAACATAGGCCATTGATGAATTGATTCCACCCTCGTCTGTCCTGAGCCATCCTCTCCAGCTGTTTCCACGTCAGCCCCTTCTTCTTGAATTCCTGCTCTGTGCTCCTTCTCCAGGTGTTTTGGGGTCGTCATCTACCCCATTTGCCTTGTGGGTTCCATGTCAGTGCCTGTTTTGTTATTGCTGTTGTGTTTCTTCGTAGTGTGTGTCCAATCCAGCTGTCCATTTTTTTATAATGCATTAGGCTAAATGTTGTAGACTATGTCGGCTATTTAAGTTGATTTTCTATAAATGTAGCCTACATATTGAACTGATGAGAATAAGAAAATGAGAATGTCGTGGTAAATCATCGTTTTCCCGTTGGGTCAGTGTTACAGGAACGTCTGGTTAAGCAAGAACACGGTCTAAGCCTGACAATTAGCCTGACCCGGACCAGGCTAGTTTCGAAGCATAAGTTACCATAGTAACCGAGTTCGAACTACGTTGAGCTAGCTTTATGGAACCAAATGAACTAGAAATGAGTCAGACTAACTGACATTATTCTGGCTTATTCGGTAAACTCGCTTTATGGAACAGGCCTCTGGTGCCCTACGCACAGCGAGTAATGTGCGTGGTGGTTAGCCCATTGAGCTAAAGCTGGGGAACAGTCACCTGTTTGAGGGGGGAAGAAGTGGGAGAAGGCAGGGAGAAAGAAAAAGAGGAAAAAGGGAGAAAAAAGAGGGGAAAGGGAGAAAGGGGAAAACTTGAGAGTCCTTATTCATAATTTAAAAGTTTTTAACCCATTATATTTCAAGAAAATACAAAAAACACCAGAAATGCTGAGTTTTACAGCGTGGGGCAGAGGTAGAAGGGAACCAATGTTCTCCGGTTCGTGTCCCACCTACGGCACCTTTGACTATTTTTATAAACAACCACTTGAGTCTCCAAATGTTTATGTTCATCAAAATATCAAATATATCAAAATATATAATATATCAAAATGTACCAATTTAAGCTTGATGGAGATACATTGCAAATTAAGTGTAATTTGAACAGCATTTGTATCCCTCAAACTGTGTGGCTTTTGAGCTTTGTATGCTCTTATCGTTAGCTCTGCCTTGGCATATTACTCCCACACCCTTTTTTGTTTCTGCACTTACCATATCAACATTTGCATGATCCGTATAATTAAATGTTTTAAAACAACATGCGCAAGCAAGCGTTTCACTCAAAGCACTTTTTGCTGCTTGTACTTCTTGTAGACTTGTCTAGAAAGAGTAGTGATTGGGAAATAAAGACGGACTGACCAACAAATAGTTTTTAATAAATAGAAACATTTATCAACAACTGCAAAAATGGACAATGAACAACAACAACAAATTCAAACTATATATATAGGCAAATTATATGCTAAATTACACTATTTACACAATGAAAACTATATACACAGGGAAAATATAAGCATTTACTATATCTAAACAATGAAAACTATATACAAAGGCCCAAATAATTAACATTTCTTTTGCTCCTCCAGCCACTGCTCTCTGGAAAGAGTCTCTGCTGAGTGGCAGTAAACAGTCCCATTATACTGGCAGTGGCCAGTCTGTGCTGTTCTGTTCTGGCCACACTTCCAGCATTTGTTGGCCTCCACTCTCCTCTGGTAGGCACAGGGAGCTGGACCAGGAGCAGGATGAAGCTGGGTGGTGCAGGAAGAGGGTGGGACAAAATGCAGGGCTTGGGGGACCATCAATGGAGAGGGGGCAGAGGGTGGCCTCATACCAGGGGCTTGGGAAACAAAAAGCGCAGTGGGGATGGCAGCAGGGCGAGGGGCGATATGGGTAGGGTGCATGATAGGGATGGGAGTGGGGACTCCAAGGGCGGCTGAAGGCACGGTTACGGCAGTGAAGAGCTGCCTCTGGGCTGCCAGTCTTGGTCGGACCGCTGGAGGTGGTGTTTGGGCTGCACAAGTTGCCTGCCTCTTGGTATTTGCCTGCCCTGCTATTCTCTGTGGCAGGTGGTAGATGTGGGCTGCTCCCTGGTGTTGAGGTGGAGCAACAGCAGGGGCGGACGTTGGCAGGCGGGAGAGGCTCGGCAGCCAGACAAAGGACCTGGCAAGTTTATGCCCTGTAGCAGCACAGCCAGGTCCTGCCTCTTCACCCTGCGGTTGAACCACTGTGAGAGGGTCGACTGGTTCACCTCCACCAGCTGCAGCGAGTGCCCTGCATGATGGTCCCATTGCCCAGAATGAGCTGCAGGACATTGCAGTAATCCTGCAATATAAGTTGGAGTTGGAATATCAGAGTCCACCTGGACATGCAGCTCTTCCCCTGCTTCCTGGGACTCTTGTGGACCCCCCCCCCCCCCGAAGAAATGTTTACATTTCTTTGTCTCACAATGGTTTCATCCACTTCCTCCCAGCTCTCAGTAGCTGCAAATGATGCAGGTTACAGTCTCGTGTCATGATGCTTTGTGTTTAGTGCGGGAATTTGTATTTTAAAAAGTATTTGTTTATATGTATATGTTTGCAATAGTGGCCGTATTCAGGCCAGAGAATTGGTTATCAAATGTTGAGCAACCCCCCCCCCCCCCTTTTGAAATTAACGAATGACTCAAAAAATGATTCTTTCTTATTAATGAACGAGATTCAAAGAACCGAGTCCATAAACTTCCACTAGTAGGTGCTAGCTATTGTTCAGAGTCTATTTATGCCCAGAAATGTATACATTTAAAATATACATTACAACGTAGGTAATGTGTTACAGCACTGCTTTTGGTCCCCCCCCCTCAGAAATTGCTCTTGAGAAAATGTCATGTAATTGTCCCCCCCAAAGTATTTGAGATTTTCGCCCTTGTTACTTTCCCGTTTATTTGGTAAACTAAACTTATGGAACAGGCCCCCGATTTTCAGACTTATTTTATATTTAACCTCACGGCTTGGACGCGACCTGCGTCAAAAGTAGAAAAGCTACTTCTCTTGCGAAGCTGCGCGAAGGCCCACGTCTGGGACGCTTCTGAAACGCAGAGCGTCTGGTGTGAACTGCACCGTTGACTAGAGTGGCCGCGATCAGCCGCGACAGTCGTGTTGCAGGTGTACCGCGCCGGAGATGCGTCCAGTGTAAATAGGGGATAAATGTCATGATGTACAAGACATTTGTAATGTTCCCTAAGGTCTTTCTGAGGTACTGATACTGAATGTCACAGCCTGTTTGGGACGTTATAGGTATATTCATAACATTCTCCATTCACACATTATGAACGTACCTGTAATGTCCCAAAAAGGCAACATTCAGTACCTCTGAATGACCTTAAGGGAACATTATGAATGTGCCTCTGTAACGGTGAGTGTAGGAGGGACCAAAGAGCAAACAGACGACGCAGGATAGCAGGAACACAGACTTTACTTAGGCAAAACAAGAACACGGCAGCAAAACACATGTGATATCAGAACATGTGAACACAGAACACACACAGAGCACATACAATATATGGAACATAATGTCCTAAACATTTTGTCAACAAGGTGTTAGTCAGGAAAAAGCGCAGTTGTTGCTACTGTCAAAACTGTAAAAGAGCGTGAGCATTGATAAGGCAAAATCCATGGGCCAGGTTTTGTAGAAGAAAGTATTGTAAGGAAGAGAACGGATAGACAATTCTGCAGGGATGGACTGCCCAAACAGAGGACTTGTTAGGGGGCACTGAGAAAAGAACTCATCGGAGCACAAGATCAGGGCTGAGATAGGAAAGCTTGTTAGCTGCAGCATGCTAGCCAAGAGGGTGTCTCATTATAGAAAAGCACCACAGCCTACTTGGGCCTTGCTGCTCTGTCCAGAAGGCTGCATGTGCATAGAGATGGGAATGTGGTCATCCATTTTAAGGGAATAATTACAGTGGTTTAATCTGGTAATAAGGTAGGTACTGTATATGTAACAAACCATTGAATGTTTGAAGCTACATTAAAACCAACCTTGACCCACAAAATACAATTATTTTTAAAAGAGTAGGTTTCTTTAACCGTTTTTTTTTTACACTGAATAATTTAGTTGAGTTTATCATTTAAAAGTATACGTTCTATAACATTTACGTGTATACCATTTGTTCTTTCATTGACAGAATATCCTTCTCTTAGAGCACCACCCACTGGCCATCAGGTTATTTTCAGGTCAGGTGAATTTCAATATTTACATTTAGTAATTTAGCAGACACTCTTATCCAGAGCGACTTACAGTAAGTACTGGGACATTCCCCCGAGGCAAGTAGGGTGAAGTGCCTTGCCCAAGGACACGTCATTTTGCACGGCCAGGAATCGAACCAACAACCTTCTAATAGCCTGATTTCCTAACCGCTCAGCCATCTGACTATATTTACAGATTATTGGCTCAAAATCGACTTCTGCTAAAATGCAGTAAGTAACAACCCTATTATGTTCATCGATTGTGTATTCTTATTACTTGTATTAGAAATACTTGAGAAGAACTTGAGATTAATATACAGGAATTATTTTTGCCATTTTATTTTTTTCACATTATTGCTTTACAGTAAAATGCATCAGTTGGATATGTCCAGTATAGCAAGACAATACATTCATATAAGTTATACAGATGTCCTCAGTAATGTTTCATAGTAACTAACTTTACATTAAATATTTTAGAATTGTTTTATTTCATTATTATTGTTGACAAATGACTTCCACATCACATTGAGCTCACAGTGCATCAGGTCGCATTCATTCAAGAGAATTACATACGGTCCCTCTCCATGTTCAGTTGCCTTATTTAACATGTCTATGTGTGTGCACTTATTTGTACACGTTTCCATACAATCTATTATGCAGAGCTACAACATTTATGGCATCTGAATTGTACCTTTTTAAAAAGAGATTTGATAATAAACATATGCGGCAGCAAACCGGTGAGATAGTCGATGGTGGTGGTGTGTGATGGATGAGGGGTATAAACAGAGGATCGGTGTTACCTGCTTTACAGTCATTACTCTCTAGACCTGGAAACAAGAATGTGACCACACAGGTGAACACATTACACCCACCCGCTCAAACCAATAACATTAACTGAAATATACTAAATCAACAAAACCACAAACATTCCACATTCTGAATCAACATACAGTACACTGCCCAAGGGCCAAAGTGAGCATTGATTGCACATCATAGAAGTTCAAAAATATATAGTATGTATGTACAGAAGATTCACCGAAAAGATTGATAATGCAGCAATTGTGATAATAAATTAACGATACTCAGAATGGCACTGGTAGAGAATACCCTTTCACACATCTAAGGAGGAAAAAACCCAGTGAGGGGCAGACAAAGTTGAAGGTCAAGCAGTACACATATTGAGCGTGGTGGAGGGTGGAATCATAAAGAGAGCACTCAGGTTGTACAAAGGGTTTGTGTGTGTGTGTGTGTCTGAGGGGGGCAGGTTACTGTTCTGGTAGCCTGTTGGACCTGTGCAATCACCTCCTTCCAGAGTGCGGCAATCAAACCCCCACAGAGTAGCAGCTTAGGAGGTCCGTGCAACTGATAAAGTATGCTCCTGGTCCGAGTCCATCAACATAGAATGAAAAGGTCTCCAAAGTTTCCTCTCCAGGTGGAGTATGGAAGGAGTCCAGAGGACAGTGGGGTAAACCACATGTAGCCTGCGTGTGTCCCTCAGCCGGAATCTGCCCCTCCTGCTCCTCAGCTGGAATAGTAGTTGAGAGATTAATGCCCTTGTGAAAGAGGGTTAGACTCCGTACTGCTCTGCTTCTCATAATACAGGGCTTTCCTGGTTCTGTCGTCCTGTCTTCCGTACCTGTGAGCTGTGACATTCTTACATAAATGTCCACATTGTGGTGTCTTCACAGGATCCCCCTAACAATATGGCAACCTCTGTGGGCCCCTTCCATCACATACATTGAGATTGCATATACAAGATCTGCTGCCACATTGGCAAGACAACATGTTTTCAACAGTAACTCAATCCTCCCTTCCCCACATTTCAACTTCAGTCTCTTAACCTTGTTCCAAACTCCCCGCAGGCATTTTTGCATGATGTCCAATGTCTAGATTGCAGTGTAGCTTGTAGCTGCCGGTTTAGTGAAGTGGGCTCGGGCTGTTTCCATGGAGACACCCTCAGCCTTCGCTCTGCTGTTGCGAAGTAGCATTGAATGTCCCAGCATGCACTGCAAACAGACGGATGTGCTCACGTTGTTGGAGGTTTCTATTTTTTTAGGCTGGTGTGAGAGACCTGGCGTGGGCTTGCAGTCTGCAAATACCACTGCTGTTCTCACACATGCACACGGAAACATACAAATACACTGTACAGACACACATACATACAGAGGGAAGCACTAGATGATTCAGAATGAGAGGACTGCTTGCTTGTTAAAGTGCAATATCTACATATAATTCACATCAAGAGAATACCACCACTGCCACCTCCTGGAGTTGCAAGGCTCCGAGTATCCCTGATAACCGATTGGCTGTGGTTGAGACCCCTTCTAACCCCTTCTGCACAGATCAGGTGGGTTACATTGCCCCCTGGTTCCGGGAGGGGGTCAGAGCAGACAGAGATTGAGGAGATCTGTCAAGTTCTTTGAATCTGTACGACTATACACCTCCACACTGTTGTCCCAAGACGTAGACAAATAATTCACCATCAACGGTAGCAAAATGAGACTGTCCCCTAAGACTTGGAGCACTTTTTTTTCTTTAGTGTTGTGCAGTTGGTCTGAAAAGATCAGTTTCTAAAAAAAATCTGAGCTTCAACACAACAGGTTATGGAGTTGTTTCATCAGCCAGACGACACCCCTTTAAGGGCCAAATCTCCTTACAGCACAAAGCAAGAAATGCATTTCCATGTGCAATTTGTTCACTGTACAAACAGGACTGTGTCCTATGATTGCAACAAGCTGTGTTTGTATTTCATACAAGTCACCATTTTAAATAAATAATAAAAAGTGCTGCATATACATACACGCTCTAACAGATAGCTTTGACTTGGTGTGTGGCTCATTTCACACAAAGCTTCCTGACAAACTGTCATTCTTAAAATGTGAAAGAGAAAAAGCCAAGGAGCAGATTAGTAGAAGTTTGTTGTGGGTAGGAAAATTAGAGGAATAGAATGAAGAGTGTCCATCCCAGATGCAGCCACGTCAGATGAGCCCTGGTCTGGAATGGAGGAGGAGAGCTGCCGAGGAGAAGTTCCTCCTCCCAGTCAGAGGGAATAGAGTTGAGAAAGAGGAATAGGTCAGAGGTGAGTTCTACTTATATGGATGAAATAGCATTTAGGGTGGGAGGCTCAGAAAAAGTTTTAGATGGTTGGGTGGTTTAGGGAAGATAGTTGTTGGGTGATATGGGTGTAGGAGATGATTATTTCTCTACCTTGCTCTTGGGAGGTAGACTGAAGGTCTACTAAAAAGTGTTTTTGTGCTGCAGGGATTGATTATATGAATTTAGGTACTATAGAGGGATGACCCAGGGCATGGGGAGGAGCCTGTATGACAGTAGTGAAGGAAGGAGAAAATGAGGTGTGGTATGGCAGAGGGGGTAGGTTGGTGTCTGAGCTGAGGATTCCGGATCAGAGGAACGGTCTACTCATCCAGGCACATAGGCAGGTTGACGAAGGTGAACACGTTGTACTCAATCATGATTGAGAAGCAGAGGAAGACGGCGTAAAGAACCAGAACGTATATCCCCAGCTTCAGGTCCAGACGCCACTTGTTCAGATGAATCCCCAACACCTACACACACACACACACGCTTGTGAACGGAAGAAAGTTTACTCAACCTTCATTTCCTTGACTTTAGCGTAGCTTTTAAGCAACATAGTTGTTGAAAAGGCAAACTGCATGTTGTTTTGTTGAAAGTCAATAGAATTACAACACAGTTTGCCTGGCAGCAGTCATTTTCATGAATTCAATTCCACACCCATAGCCACAATGGAATACATAGCTGACTTCCACATTGGTTTAAGAACCAGTGACATTTAGCTCACCGTGAGAGCCACAGAGCCAAGCAGAAGCACTACAGAATATAGCAGCCCACGACTGTTGATCATCACCTAGAGAACAGAAAGAAAAAAGGTGTGTGGGAGAGAAGAGAGCTTGAAAAAGGGTCAAAGACTCGTCCTCAACCACTCATTATTTTAGTAAGCACCCCATGACCCCAGAGCTCATTCAAATAAAGTTATTGACAATTTAAGTTCCTCAAGCCTCCAATGTTCATTTTGCTGCCAAACCATTAACTAATGTAGCTCTACAACACAACTTACTATGAATGGTATGGTACTTAAAAAGCCACCATAATAAAAGACTTACCTCTGAACCGTAGTTGACACACATGGTCTGTAATGCCCAGGGCACACCCAGTCCAACCAGAATGTCAAACACATTACTGCCAATTGTGTTGGAAACCGCCATGTCGCCAAGTCCTGTATGGAGAGAGGCATTCAGCTCTAACAGTGAGTCATGTAGCCGTGGCTTGCTTTGCAAAGGGTTGAAGAGGATTAAGAAATTCAGTTTCTGTTTGATCAAACATGAGGGATATTACATGTACATAACGTGTACCCTAAGTGACTGCTATCATGGTGTGATTGCCGGTGTCTGTAACTGAGAGACATCCATCACCCAGGGGATTTCAAAGTACAGCAGTGTCTCTGTACAAGAATGGTATGACTAGGTTTACAAGAAAGGTATGACAAAAAAGATCCAGTAAACTGTAGTCCTTTGAACAAACAGGGTTGGAGTGAAAGAATTGCAAATTCTTTAGCTCCTTGGTGTAAGGGCATCTGCAATGACTATTTCTTGTACCAAAAAAAGCCATTCAAACACTTTCATTTGATGGCAGGATTTGGCATAAGAATTAGTCTGACCAGATGAAGATCAACATTATTTCTGACCAGATGCAAACTACTCGTAGCCAGTTTACCCTTTCATCATTAAAGTTTACCCGTCACCACATGGACACTGGATGCATTATTCCCATGTCACAAGGAAGATTCAGAATGAAGCTCAGCACATGATCAATTTACCTGAAAAGCCTGCACAGTCCCCAGGACCCAAACAAACCTCAACTCTTCGTCAGTCACTGTACCATTTCCTACATGCTTCGGTCCGATCTGTCTTGTTATTTGGTTAAGTTTGGTATCATTTTGTCTCACGGTTCATTTCAAAGTGAAATGGTGTGTAGGTGAGGAATATACACCCTAGTTAGTACATTTAGTCATTTAGCAGACGCTCTTATCCAGAGCGACTTACAGTAAGTACAGGGACATTCCCCCGAGGCAAGTAGAGTGAAGTGCCTTGCCCAAGGACACAACGTCATTTTACACAGCCAGGAATCAAACCGGCAACCTTCTGATTACTAGCCCGATTCCCTAACTGCTCAGCCACCTGACTCCCTAGTAGGGGTACATAACTCCTGTACTTTTGGTTAGTTTACTTAGTAGTTAATGGAGGCCGGAGCTTAGATAGTTCCGTAATGTTGGGGCTGTTTTTTCTCCAAATGCCCTGGGAACTTTGTTATGGTAGATGGCATCATGAACTCTGAAATACCGTATTTCTTCGATTAAACGCCGCCCTCGAATAAACGCTGCACCAAAAATGAACATTGTGTAATAAACGCCACCCTCGATTAAACGCCACACCAAAAAAATCAGAAAATGGTTATTTAATTGCTTTAATTAAAACACAGTATTTATTGAATCACAAGTGTACAACATAAAATGTAATTCGCCACTCGCAAATTCGCCTTTCATTAACCCCAAGTTTGCGTGTACAGATCGGTTGCTGCTGGTGAGTGCTTTCTGCACAACTTTCTGTTTGAAAGCTAATGTGTAAGTACGTTCCGGCATGCTGCTTCAGATTTCTACACAATGTAGAACACTTGTATTTGAGACTTAATTGATAGCCAATGAGAAAGGGAGTTGCCGCACTCGTACTGCACTTGTACTCCCGACTAAAAGCGCGGCTTCAATTTTACACTAAGCTTTGTGTTTGACCTCCTTGTCTATTCTTTGTTTGTCTATGGCCGCACTGCAGCTACAATTTACTAAATCTCTCTTACTAATTGAACGCCGCCCTCGAATAAACGCTGCACCAAAAATTAGCATTGTGTAATAAACGCTGTAGCGTTTAGTCAAAGAAATACGAAAACATTGTAAACACCAAAAACATTTTAAATCTGAACCTCTGCCACTAAACTAAAACTGGTTCATCGTTGAATATACAAATACAAATGGTCAGGGCGGGCTTTATACGATGATGGACAGATTATCAAAATTAACGTAATAAACCACGTCACCAAAGAGCACTTGGGTTGAATTCGTTTTCAACAAACATGGCTGCCGCTGGAGAGTTGAGATGTATACATTCTGCCATCGAGTCTGTTTTAGAAGACATCGACAGTGCATTAATTTTGAAAGAGAACAGAGAAACGCGATCAAGACATTTGTCGATGGAAAATATGTTTTTGCCGTCCTTCCTACGGGATTCGGTAAAAGTTAACATACTACGTTGCTCTGATTGGTTGTAGGTCTATCTAATTGAGCGAAGAGGCATTTCGGTTCGGTTGAAACACGCCCCATACTCACAGCCCAACGGAGCGGTATCAGACTCATATTCTGACTAGAATTATGAGTATGACAACGTCAGGCTACGTTGAATAGCAAACATACCCAAAAACAACATCAAGCTTCTGCCACGGTGATCAGTCCCCTGATCTAAACCCCATTGAAAACCTGTGGACTGAGTTGAAGACGAGTGCATGAAAGACAACCCTGGATGAACTGGAGGGAGTTTTCTGAGTCTCACATTCCTTGCTCTGTTTTCTCCAACCTCAATAGATGTTACAGGGGAAGACTGTTGATTTTTTGTCAAAGAAAGGATGTACAAAATATTAAATGCAAGTATTAAATCCAATAATTGTGGCACACATGATTTTGTTAAACGACTTCTTGATAATACTTTTTTTCCCAATAGATTTATTTCAACAATTGTTCTAATCTTTTTCAGTGTGAAATTACGAAATTACCAAAAGATTACCGTTTTCAAACCCTTTTTACTCATTTACCACGCATGCTAATAATTGGATGTGCTTTGCCTTCGATTATGGGCAGTAGGCTACTGTAGTGGCCGGCTATGGCCAGGTGATGGCGCACTGATATATGATGTTAGGATACACGTGTGAGAGGGAGTATAATAAAAGTTGTCGAGTTGCATCCTAACGGTTGTGTCCTTGAGTACCGAGTATATAGGCACAATACATGGTGTCAGAAGCTTGTAACCCGCGACAGACAGAGTCTAGAGATACAGACAACTAGTTGGATTAGTTTAACGGTGTGGAGAGTGAAGACGGTGACGTGTGGAGCTAGAGAGAAAGTTTGACGGTGAAAGCTAATATCAAGCTAGCGGTAAGCTACTAGCACACAGCATGGATCACATTTTTACCATCCCACCACCGGGACCCTTCGACTTCGAGCCAAGCTCGTGGCCCGCATGGATTAAAAGATTCGAACGCTTCAGGCTCGCTTCTGGTTTGAAAGAAAAAGACAAACCTTACCAGGTGAATTCTCTCATTTACACAATGGGTGATAAAGCTGACGATATCCTGAGCTCATTGCAGTTGGCTGAGGATAAACAAAATGACTATGACGAGGTAAAAAATGCTTTTGATGGACATTTTGTAGGAGTGCATAATGTAATTTTTGAACGAGCCAAGTTTAATAAACGAAGTCAGGAAGTTGGTGAATCTGCAGAGAACTTTATCACAGCAGTGCACAAGCTAGCTGAACATTGCAAATATGGCGTCTTGCGTGAAGAGCTGATCCGAGACAGGATTCTTGTCGGGATACGTGATGCCAAATTGTCTGAAAAAATGCAGCTCTACCCAAAATTGGATTTAGCTACAGCCATAGTTCAAGTGAAGCAGCACGAAGAGGTGAAAAAGCAGCAAATTGTTCTCCGGTCAGCCGATTCACCAGAGCAAATAGATGCAGTGTCTTACAATAGCAAGAGACAGGCTAATAGGAAAAATTCTGCTCAACGTGTAAGCCGTTTTCAGCCTCAGCCTGCCTCTACCAACCCAAAGCAGTGTGGGAAGTGTGGCAAAACCCCTACACATGCATGGACTGAATGCCCAGCAAAAGATGCTGAATGTAGAAAATGTCAAAAGAGGGGACACTTTGCATCTGTGTGCAGATCAGTTCAAAACCTAGAATCCATTGAGGAGGATTATGGGGCGGCTTATTTGGGAGCTGTTGACCATCCACAGTCGCCTACATGGACTGAAATGCTTACCATAAATGGTAGCCCGATTTGCTTTAAAGTGGACACGGGGGCATCTGTGACTGCTATCCCAGAAACAGAATACACGCAAGAGAAATATGGCAGCTACACAGTGACACGCAGACCTCTGCTGGGCCCCGCCAGTCAACCTCTGGATGTCAAAGGGCAAGTGCATGCTGTCATTCAGAGAGGCGACAGAACGATCGAGGAGGAGGTGTTCATTGTGAAAGACCTAACCACACCCTTATTGGGCCTGTCAGCCATTCGCAGTCTGCAGATGATTCCTCAGCTCCATAGCATAGACAATGCAGAGACGCACTTCCGCTCAACCTACGCAGATGTCTTTACAGGGCTAGGTAAACTTAAAGGTGAATATAAAATTAAGCTGAAAGACAATGCACCACCCTATGCCCTCTCTGCCCCACGACGTGTGGCCATCCCACTCCGGGCCAAAGTTAAAGAGGAACTAGACCGGATGGAGAAAATGGAGGTCATAGCCCGTGTTGAAGAACCAACTGAATGGTGCGCAGGCATGGTCCCTATTGTGAAAACATCGGGGAAACTACGCATTTGTGTAGATTTAACCCATTTGAACGAGAGCGTCATCAGAGAGAGACACATCTTACCGGCAGTGGACGAGACGCTGGCCAAGCTGGAGGGAGCCAGAGTCTTCACAAAGCTTGATGCAACATCAGGCTTTTGGCAAGTACCGCTCCATCAAGACTCAATGCTGTTGACCACGTTCATCACACCAGAGGGCCGATATTACTTCAAGAGGTTACCCTTTGGTATATCATCGGCCCCTGAGCACTTTCAAAAGAGGATTTCCCAGCTGATTGATGGCATTGACGGAGTGCTATGTCATGCTGACGATGTCCTCATCACAGGAAAGGACCGGGCAGAACACGACGATAGGCTGCACAGGGTGCTACAGAAATTCAGAGAGTCTGGGCTCACTCTGAATGAAAAATGCCAGTTCGCACTGACAGATGTCCGTTTTCTGGGCCATGTCATAAACTCCCAGGGCATCAGAGCAGACCCGGATAAGATAAAGGCGATCCGTGACATGCCTGAGCCGAAGGATGTGGCAGATGTTCGCCGTTTCATGGGCATGGTGAACTTTGTAGGGAAATTCTCACCACGCCTGCCTGACTTGACAAAGCCCATCCGCGATCTGTTGAAGACAGAGAACAGCTGGACATGGGGAGCACCCCAACAGAAAGCGTTCCTGGACACTAAGAAAGAATTGGGGTCAGAAACTGTGTTAGCCCAATACAGCCCAAACCATGAAACCATGGTGTCAGCGGATGCCTCTTCGTACGGACTAGGAGGGGTCTTAACACAAAAACAGCTAGGTGGTGAGTGGAGACCTGTCGTCTTCATTTCAAGAAGTTTGACTAAAGCCGAGTCAAGATATGCCCAAATAGAAAAAGAGGCTTTAGCTACAACCTGGGCATGTGAGCGCCTGCGCGGATACTTGAGCGGCCTAGATTTCACTATAAGAACAGATCACAAGCCACTCATAACACTCCTGAAGTCCAGAGCACTGGATGATCTTCCACCAAGGATTATCAGATTCAGATTAAGGCTGCTCAGATTCAATTTCAACATCATCCATGTCCCAGGTAAGAACCTGATAACAGCCGATGCTCTGTCCAGAGCGCCTCTTCCAGCCACAGCCACGGAGCAAGACCTGGAAAAGGAATGCAAAGCTTACTTGGACAGTGTAGTAGAAAGCCTGCCAGCCACACCAACAAAGCTGGAACAAATTAAGAGCGCACAAACCTCTGACGACACCTGCAAACGTCTCAGTCGATACATTGCAAACGGCTGGCCTGAACACAGACGAGATATGCATGAGCTGCTGTTGCCCTACTGGCCGGAAAGGTCAGTCCTGCATGAAGGAGGAGGACTGCTCATGAAAGGTGAGAGACTCATCATCCCTGAACACATGAGACCTGACATCCTACAGAGACTTCACCAGGGACATCAGGGCATCAACAAATGCCTAGCTAGGGCTAGAGAATCTGTCTGGTGGCCAGGCATCACGTCTGCTGTAAAGCAGATGGTCGAGAGATGTGAGATTTGTGCACGTGAAGCTCAAACACCTGTCGAAACCTCTGCTCACGACTGACCTCCCAAGCAGACCATGGCAGAGGGTCGCAGCAGATCTTTTCCAATGGCAGAATGGGAACTATTTAGTCATGATAGACTACTTCTCTCGCTACATTGAGGTTTGCACCCTACCTGGAGGCACAACAGCTACACAGACTATTGCAAGATTTAAAGCTGTGTTTGCTAGGTATGGGTGCCCAGAAGTGCTAGTCACGGACAACGGTCCTCAGTTTTCCTGTCATGAATTCTCTCAGTTTGCAAGAGATTATGACTTCACACATGTGACAAGCAGCCCCCGTTATCCCCGCAGCAATGGGGAGGCTGAACGGGCCGTCAGAACTGTTAAGTCTCTCTTAGAGAAAGAGGGAGATTTCCACAAAGCTCTGCTGGCCTACAGGTCTACTCCATTGGCACACGGGACCTCCCCAGCACAACTACTGATGGGGAGGAGACTCAGAACACCAGTCCCAGTGTCACCGCTGCAGCTACAACCACAGTGGCCTGATCTTATGGAATTCAGAGAAAAGGACACTGCGTTGAAACGGCAGCAGCAACAAACGTTCAACCGGAGACACCGCACTCAAACCCTGCCACCGCTTCGGTCGGGACAGCAGGTGTGGATCGGACCCACACACACCAGAGGGACAGTTGTGGGCCCTGCACCTACACCACGCTCATACGAGGTGGAGACCCCGGATGGAGGACGGCTGCGACGCAACCGTTCACACCTCAGGGAAGTACCAGTGCCCCCAACATCAGGTGACATGTCAATGACTAGGTCAGGGAGACTGTCTAGGGCTCCTGAAAGACTGGACCTTTGAACACTAAACACACACCTACACACTACGGAGGTCAGAATGATGTTAAACAAGACAAGATGTTAAAACAAAAGGAAAGTCATAATGTTCGTTTAAAAAGTGAAATGTTTAGTCGAAAAGCTATGTTCTGATTTAATGCATCTAGTGAGTAATCTCATAAAATAGCTACAGTATAATTTCTTCTGTTAGGTTCTCAGTTTAGACTTTTAAGTTTTAATAAGGATTTGAGTAACTCCAGAAATCATAAGATAAGTTAGGAAACTGGAAAGTAGCCATATGGTTGAATGCACTTTTGTCATCTTGAGGTTCTGACAAAGCAGTTACACATTAATCTAAAAGGGGGAGATGTAGTGGCCGGCTATGGCCAGGTGATGGCGCACTGATATATGATGTTAGGATACACGTGTGAGAGGGAGTATAATAAAAGTTGTCGAGTTGCATCCTAACGGTTGTGTCCTTGAGTACCGAGTATATAGGCACAATACAGCTACTTTGCGGGCAGACCACGAAAACGAAAAAGCAATGTCCGCTCTGTTTTCTTTTTGATTATGGCATAACATGTGCAGTCTTGAAGAAGAAAATGCAAATAGAATGATTGATTACTAATTTCATTTATGAGTCCAATAATGCAGCCACATTCTTAAAATGAAAAAGCATTTCTGCAAATGCTTTCTAATTTTCAAATTTTACATTTCAAATTGAATTTTGGTATCTATTTGCTGGTCGCATATTTTGAAAATTAAATCTCAAATGTGTATTTCTTTTTTCATTTTAATTAAGTGAAAGATTGAGCACTCTTGAAGAAGAAAATTAAAATGCAAATAGGATGATTGATTACTAATTTCATTTATGAGTCAAATAATGCAGCCACATTCTTAAAATGAAAAAGCATTTCTGGAAATGCATTTTAATTTTGGTCACGATTTGCTTCCATACTAGCCAGCCACGATGTCAAATAAATTGGAACATGCAGTCTAGCGTGCACACACACACAGCCCAGCGAACACATATACAAACAACTCGATTGAACAATTTAATTATCAGGCTGTGGCCGCCTACTGAAAAGAACATAGACTAGATAATCAGTGTGGGACTAGTTTAAGTCCACTCGTCTACTTTTTTGAAGGCAAAGTCACGAATCAAATCGTTGAAGTCAATTTGGCGAAGCAGGGCAAACTAGTTTGACATCACCTTCATGCGAAGCCATTGTTGTCTTGCATGCTTTGATACCGGCAACGACACGTGACGCTAAGAGAACGTGGACTTCACTACAGGTGGGTAAATGCATTAAAAATATGTATTATTATAATATTTTTTTTATCTCCCGTGCCGGGGCCCCCTAGTGGCCGGGGCCCGGGGCAGCAGCCCCTCCTGCCCATTGCACAAATGGGGCCCTGATAACGACCATAACAATATTGTGGTTATCAAACATGATTTATACATCTTCGTCTTTGCTCCAGAATAACATGACAACAATCTATAACTAGAAACGGCTGTTCCTGCGAAACAGCAGTGAGAATGCTGAAAACCTGAATGGGGATAGCTGACCATGCTAAAAAAGCGGAAAATTGTGAAAATTGTGTAGAAAGTTATAAGCTGAAGCGCCTGAAATGTATTTTTGAAAGGGGCTGGAGCTGGACGAAGGTATAAAACTACAGAAAAGAGAAGAAAAATGCAAAAAGAGAAAGAATTCTGAAGAATTTGAAAATTTAGCAGAAAATGATTTGCTGGAGTTTCAAAAGGCCTGAAATGTATGTTAGAAAGGACCTGCAGCAAGATGAAGGCAGAAAAGTACAGAAAAGAGAAGAAAAATGTAAAAGTACTGGCAGTTGGAAGGTACTGCTGTGAAATGTATTTTTGAAAGGACCTGGAGCAAGATGAAGGCAGAAAACAGAAGAAAAGAAGAAGAAAATGCAAAACAATAAGGGCAAAAATTCAGAAAGATGAGCTGCAGGATAATGTGAAAGTTTAGCAGAAAACCAGTTGCTGAAGTCTGGGTTGAACGAATTTGAAGGTAAAAGGACAACACTGGAATGACTTGAACTTGCTGGAAAAACGTAGCAACCGTTGGTCATTGGCAACAGACTGGCAACATTTCTAACCTAGAATCTAGGTTTCAGGTTCAAGACGGAGGAGAAACTAATCATGTGTGCCTGCACACCCAGTCCTGTTCAGACACTGAATTCAAAGATGACATAAAAATAAAAAACTTTTAAATTCAATCACGTCACATTACGTGACTTTGTTGGTTGTGCAACTGCAAAAGCTACTTGAACTCAGATTAAAATGCTGCTGCAAAAAAAGATGAACTACAGTATTGTGGGTATTAAATAAGATCATGCTACATCTAACCAGCGGATCATTTCTTGCAAGTGTCAAAGTGGCATTTGTACAGACTGTATTAACACCGTAGGCGTGAACAATGCATGCATCGTCATCCATCTGACTTTAGCCTAAGCGAAGCTAGAGAGGATGCATTGGGAGATTTCCTACAGTAAGCTAGATACTGAAAACGGTGAAGATATTTGAGTAACGACAAGTTACTTAACATGTGTTCAATATCGTCAATTAAAAGTAAAACTTTCCAGTTACGAAGCGTTTGTTCGTAGGATTAACGCCAGCTGCAGCAAACACTTGAAACTTGCTAAAATAAAAACGATCTGGCTAGATTATGTACACTTTAAGCTCAATGTACATACCTTGTTTGGCCAATTTGGTCGATTGTGGAAAAGAAGTCGAACCGTTTTTAGTTATGGAGAGCAATCGCGCTAGCTCGACTAGGAGAGAATAACAGACAGCTAGAATCCACACCTCAAACAAGTTAACCTAGACGCAAAACTATACGTCCAATCCAAAAAATAAGGATATTTTCCGAGACCCGAGACTCTGCCGAAACCATAGATATCATTTATATGTCTGTGCGGTCAGAAATACAACTCTTGGCAGTTTCGAAAACGTGTACCCAATTCTGCTTTCATGGTGCTTGTTTGTTTGGTTGCCACGGTGATGGCGCAGCTGTGATAGCTAACGAGCTAGGCAGAGAGAAAAACGAACATTTACCTAGAATCCACACCTCAAACAAGTTGACCTAGACGCAAAACTACAGGTCCAATCCAAAAAATAAGGATATTTTCCGAGACCCAAGACTCTGCCGAAACTAGATATGTCATTTATATGTCTGTGCGGTCAGAAATATGTCTCTACCGGCAGTTTCGAAATCGTCTTCCTTCTTGCTTTCTCTGACGGATTTTACCCACCTCTCCATTGAAGTTAGTGAGAGAATTTGAAAGGCTGCTCTCGCTTCAAGGCTCATAGCTGAAAATCTGTAAATGTGAGCTCTTTAGTAGTTACATTGGCTGAAAGAGGACAATTCTTCCTACATTTTAAGGTATAACTTGTTTCTGTAAGTTAAACTATATGAACGTTAGAGGAATTTGTTTGACGATTTAGTTGAATATCAGAAAAAGAGCAGGCAGCAGAGTGTGCCACTCTGCTTGCTGCTCATTCAAAAAATCAAGAAGGAGCAAACATTTTAATGTATTTCAAACTGTCATAATTCAAAATTGGCTGAATATTTGAGAAAGCTGAATCATTTGGGAATAGCTGAATGTCTTGTGAACATTTTAAAGGTTGAATGGTGTCTCTAGCTGAAAGTATGCTGAAGTAGTTACGTTTGAAAGAGGAGGAAGCTTTTTAATGATTTGAAAGGATTTACCATTACTTTTAATGGGAGAATAATTTGCACAAAAACCTTAATGTCTTAAAAAGTATAAAAGTGAGAAATACCAAAAGTCATACCCATCATCTCCTGAAGGAGCTGAATGTTTTGATACAAAAATTGTAGGAATCGGTGAAAGTATGCAGGACGAGTTAAAGGCCAAAAAACGGCGGAAGAACTAAGAAGTTGATATAATAATAATAACTAGAGAGGGTACAATTTCTGGGGAAATTGTAGGGTGTTTGCTTGCGTCGGTTGCAGGTGGGTCCGTCCTCTTAAGTTTTTCCCTTCTAGTGATATTTTCAAGCATTTAGCCTACTCATATTGCATATTTCATTAAGAACACCCTTTGAAACAGCTGCAAACCCCCTTTGAAACAAGCTACTGTAACAACGTTGTCACTGGCAGTATGGAATCGCGATTCAAACAGTACCGTCTGCTAACTGAAAATATGCCCCCCAAAACGTAAATAAGTTTGACATTAATGTAGGGGGAAATGGCTAATTCAAAATAAGTTTGCTAGAGGCAAGCTAGCTGCTGTTGCTCCACATTTCACTGATTGTTTGAAAGCGCCGGAAATGAGAACGTTTCTTTTGACATAAAGTTTAGCTGTGGCATTGAAGACAGTTCTACACACTGCCAGTGGGTGAGCCGAGTCTGACTGAGGCTAACGTCAAAACAAGCCGTGGTGTCACTCAAATTCCAAGTTTTACACAAATCACAAAAATATGCTGACGCGCTGGCTGTCTTCGCAATCGCCATATCTTTATAACAATGCCCTCCTTCTGATTTTTGATGTAGAATTGACCCTGGTACGAAATTAAGAAAATACTCATCAAAGATCGACAACAGCTGACGCAGTCGTCAACGGAGGCTGACGGGGCTCTCACGTAGCAAACCAATCAAAGTTTTTACAGCAACCTACATTAAAATCTCACCATCTGGCTGTCTTCACAATAGTCATATCGTCATAACATTGCCCTCCTTCTGTTTTGTGGTGTAGAATTGACCGAACTATAAAAATACGAAAATACTAAACTACTATGACGCTTGCATGGCTGCCGCCTAGGCAGTCTCACGGGCGACCCGCACTCGCTCAAATTACAAAGACTTTCACAACCTAAATAAAAAATCCGAGATGGCAGTTCCACTCGAAATTGCTTTCTCAACAAAACCCAATGGTTGGTAATTTTGGGGGTTGGCATTTTTCACTCATAATCCAAGCTCCAATTTGCGTGCTAGAACGTCTCTATCACGTTGTATCCATGCGTCGTTGCTAACGTGTGCTGACGTAGTGACGTAGGCTAGCACTGCTACCCTTCGTTGACAGAAGACACTTTTCGCCCCAAAAACTTGAGCTCAGCCTAAACCGTGCAACGGAACGTAAATCACAATAGAAGCAACGCAATCGAGACCAAGACGAAACTTTTGACACCTAGGTTGTCTATGTAGGCCAAATATTGACTGAGTTTTAGGGGTGGGAAAATAATAATAATAAGAAGAAGATATATGTGAGAGAACAAAGGTTGTGCCCTTGCCGAAGGCAAAGCACACCCAACTAGAGAGGGTACAATTTCTGGGGAAATTGTAGGGTGTGCTTGCTTGCGTCGGTTGTAAGTTTTTCCCTTCTAGTGATATTTTCAGGCATTTAGCCTACTCATATTGCATATTTCATTAAGAACACCCTTTGAAACAGCTGCAAACCCCCTTTGAAACAAGCTACTGTAACAACGTTGTCACTGGCAGTATGGAATCGCGATTCAAACAGTACCGTCTGCTAACTGAAAATATGCCCCCCAAAACGTAAATAAGTTTGACATTAATGTAGGGGGAAATGGCTAATTCAAAATAAGTTTGCTAGAGGCAAGCTAGCTGCTGTTGCTCCACATTTCACTGATTGTTTGAAAGCGCCGGAAATGAGAACGTTTCTTTTGACATAAAGTTTAGCTGTGGCATTGAAGACAGTACTACACACTGCCAGTGGGTGAGCCGAGTCTGACTGAGGCTAACGTCAAAACAAGCCGTGGTGTCACTCAAATTCCAAGTTTTACACAAATCACAAAAATATGCTGACGCGCCGGCTGTCTTCGCAATCGCCATATCTTTATAACACTGCCCTCCTTCTGATTTTTGATGTAGAATTGACCCTGGTACGAAATTAAGAAAATACTCATCAAAGATAGACAACAGCTGACGCAATCGTCAACGGAGGCTGACGGGGCTCTCACGTAGCAAACCAATCAAAGTTTTTACAGCAACCTACATTAAAATCTCACCTTCTGGCTGTCTTCACAATAGTCATATCGTCATAACATTGCCCTCCTTCTGTTTTGTGGTGTAGAATTGACCGAACTATAAAAATACTAAACTACTATGACGCTTGCATGGCTGCCGCCTAGGCAGTCTCACGGGCGACCCGCACTCGCTCAAATTACAAAGACTTTCACAACCTAAATAAAAAATCCGAGATGGCAGTTCCAGTCGAAATTGCTTTCTCAACAAAACCCAATGGTTGGTAATTTGGGGGGTTGGCATTTTTCACTCATAATCCAAGCTCCAATTTGCGTGCTAGAACGTCTCTATCACGTTGTATCCATGCGTCGTTGCTAACGTGTGCTGACGTAGTGACGTAGGCTAGCACTGCTACCCTTCGTTGACAGAAGACACTTTTCGCCCCAAAAACTTGAGCTCAGCCTAAACCGTGCAACGGAACGTAAATCCCAATAGAAGCAACGCAATCGAGACCAAGACGAAACATTTGACACCTAGGTTGTCTATGTAGGCCAAATATTGACTGAGTTTTAGGGGTGGGAAAAGAATAATAAAAATAATAATAATAATAAGATATATGTGAGAGAACAAAGGTTGTGCCCTTGCCGAAGGCAAAGCACACCCAATAAAGAGAAACAGGAAAACAATAGTGAGAATGCTTAACAGCATTCTCACAATAATAATAATAATAAAGAGAAACAGGAAAACAATAGTGAGAATGCTTAACAGCATTCTCACAATAAAGAGAAACAGGAAAACAATAGTGAGAATGCTTAACAGCATTCTCACAATGACGCCGTAACATGCACGATATTATAACTAATTATATTAAGCTATAATTATGTTTGTCATGAAATGAGCATACTAGCGTTCATTACAAAATGGTTACATCTTATTTAAAATAACGGAAATAAACTCTACAAACAACCGTCATGTATGTGTGCAAACATTTGTAAAACTTGCTACAATAAAGGCAGGCAACTTTAGATTATCAAGTCCTTTCTCCTTGTTCTCATTCAGCTCAGGTAAATCAGCGATTTGCTGATGTTCCCGTTTGTGCTCGTCCCCTGTTCGTATCCGCGAGCACGTTTACAGGCAACTTTTCTTGATGTAAGTAAATCAATTGGGTGCTAGTTTAACCATTTCGGATTGGTTTCAAACTTAGCAAATCATTATTCTATGAAAAGGCTAGTAATATGAGCCAGGTTCGAGAATCGAACAATAATTATTGGGGGAGATAGTTTTAGATATGTTGACTGGAGTTAATAGAACACCCAGCTAACACACTGTAGCGGTTAGAACCGAAACTGTACTGTACTGTAGCGAGTGGTACGTGACAGTGGAGCGAGTGGTACGTGACAGTAGCTAGTGGTAAATGCCAGTGCCTCCGCTGGTACATGACAGTAGCTAGTGGTACGTGACAGCGCCTCCACTGGTACATGACAGTTACTGTTCTGTTGATAGTGGTACCAGAGCCTGTTTAATTAATCTATATTAGACATTCTCTGGTGGTACGCAAGTGTCTCGTGGCAGTTGCATTGGGTGTCTTGCAGCTTTTGTTTACTGTCGTGTGACTGCCCCGCGGCCATTTAAGAATAGGATAACTTTTATTAAAAAAAATAAGTTAAACTGTTCGTGCTAATAGACTCTAAACCATACTTTTGATGTCTCACTACAAGCTCACCATACAAAGTAGTCGATTTAGACATTATATTGCATATATTGTAATGGTGTGACTGTAATGTAAAGCATACTTGTACACAAGTAATGAATTAGTAACAAATTATTTTACTCAGAGTAACTGAATTTAAGCGTGCACATGAGCCACCGTTGTAGACTCTCCTACGTCTCTAATGCACATCGTTGTGTTGTTATCAGCGCCTCCTAGTGGCGTATATCATTAATTGTAATAACTGAAGTCAATAGCCTACATTTGCATTTCGATACTCTGAGTAAATATAGTTGTTAATAATAGTTCATTATTTTCATATGAAGAACCATGTCAATAAATGACACCCTATGATTGCAAATGTACTTTCTGGGTATTATAGGCTACATATTGGAAACTACAAACTCTCCTGGATATAATATATCTACTGAAGTTATGTCCTTTTAAAGTCGACCTGTGTCAAAAAGGGATATGGGAGAAAATCCTTTAGTTCGTAATGACGTTGTGAATGTAAATGTCAGTTTAAGTATAGGCTACATGAATAACTTCTCAGCAAGTTATTTCATTGATCAGTTGTGCTGCTGCAGCACTCAAAAGAGCAGGGCAAACTAAGCATTTGATTTGACATGGCTTGAAAATCTTGCTAGCTGACATGTCCAAAAACCGTTGAAATTAACAGTTTTTCATAAGTAATCATATACTTTTTGTACATTACAATGAAGTTTAGGGTGTTAACTATACAAAACATCAAAAATCTCAATTTTGACAGAAAACGATTTTCGATCTTTTATGGCTTATAGCCAACAATGAGCGGCCGCGACATCCACGGGTTTCCGCAGGCCGCCACACATATTTAAAAAATAAAAGTTTAGCCTGTTCTCCTATTCTAAAATGGCCGCGGGGCAGTTAGGCTACATGACAGTAAACAAAAGCTGCAAGACACCCAATGCAACTGCCACGAGACACTTGAGTACCACTATCAACAGAACAGTAACTGTCATGTACCAGTGGAGGCGCTGTCACGTACCACTAGCTACTGTCATGTACCAGCAGAGGCACTGGCATGTACCACTAGCTACTGTCACGTACCACTAGCTCCACTGGCACATACCACTAGGTGCCAGTAGAGGCACTGGCACGTACCACTAGCCACTGTCACGTACCACTCGCTCCACTGGCATGTACCACTAGCCACTATCACTTACCACTCGCTCCACTGGCACGTACCACTAGCTACAGTACAGTACAGTTTCGGTTCTAACTGCCTCTCCTAACACATGACGTTGGGGCAACGTTGCCAGTAAGTGCTCAGTTGGTAACCCGCGACGTTACCTTCTGGCAACGTCGTAGCAACGTTATAAAGGGAATGTTGCCAGTTGGTCCCATGGACAATGTTGCCACGACGTCGTACCTTGGTCGGCTGGTTACGTTATTTTTAGACCCGTGGGCAACGTTGCCACGACGTTGTACCTTGGTCGGCTGGTTACGTTATTTTTAGACCCGTGGACAACGTTGCCGCGACGTCGTACCTTGGTCGGCTGGTTACGTTATTTTTTGGTCCCATGGACAATGTTGCCGCGACGTTGTACCTTGGTCGGCTGGTTACGTTATTTTTGGTACCATGGGTTAAATTGCCGTTAAGTCGCTCTTTGGTCGCAGGACAACGGATCTCGAGTGCAATATAGTGGTTTCCAGAGATGGAGAGATCACACTGGACTGCTCTCAGTTCTGACACTTTTGTAATGTTGCCATAGTCTACATGAATTTCAATCACACACAATATTAAATGTTGCACCCAGCACGTATAAATGTAGACAATGTATGTAATTCATGTGCAGCTCAGCCCCAGCATGTCATTGGCAGTGTTGCCGGTAACGCGTTACTCTAATCTGACCACTTTTTTCAGTAATGAGTAATCTAACGCGTTACTATTTCCAAACCAGTAATCAGATTAAAGTTACTTGTCCAAGTCACTGTGCGTTACTATTTTGTCATTAATAGTAAAATATATATTTGATTTCTTCTTGCGTCTCTGGGAGTTAAGCCTATGCGACAATTAAGTCACGTTTTCAGCACGAGGGTCACGCACGTGTATATACATAGACCTACCACTCAGCGACACAAACAACAATGTAGCAGGAGAGAGAGAGATGCGCATTTTCGAATTGGAAATACTATCACTATTTTGAGTATTTGTCAGCTAAAGATGGAAATATCAAGGTTCGTTGTACACTCTGTGCTTGTGGCGACAAAGTGCTATCAAGCTACAAAAACACAACGTCAAATTTGAAGAAATATTTCGAGTCGCAGCACTGCACAGTCAAACTTATAGAGCCGGTTGTCAATAGGTGTGTTCGACTTCATGCAGCACCGGCGGCGCCGACAGCCGGCTGCAGCCGGCTGCCTTGAAGTTGAGAATGCCATTGGCTGCTTCAAGTCAGCCGGGCTGCAGGCAGCTGCAGGCGACGCCCGCGCTGCATGAAGTCAAACGCACCTATTTTTATGTTGAGGCGGCGGGGGTGTTGTCGGCAGCTGCTGAATGTAACTAATAAAGTAACTTGTAATCTAACTTAGTTACTTGTAAAATCAAGTAACTTGTAAAGTACCTAAATTACTTTTAAAATCAAGTAATCTAACATAACTGAGTTACTTTTTCAAAGTAACTGTGGCAACACTGGTCATTGGAATAAATTTGGAATATAATTCATTTATTCAGTCTTTCATTCTTTACTATAAACATGTACAAAAGCAATCAATGTGTGATGTGTAACAGGATTAAGCAAACATTCTTTGTACAGCACACCAAAGCTGTATGACACACAATGCAAATTTGTGCTCCAATAATTTTGTAATACAAAATTGTTAAATGTGACCAAAAGGTAAGCGACTCTTAAGAGTTTCATTTCCAAAGACAAGTCATCACAGAATATTACAATTCTTCCTTAGCAAACCTGCCCCTCAGTCTTCCCCTGAGCAACAACTTTGCGCATGCCCATTTCAACGCATCGCTGAAACTGGGGTTCCAGAAGAGATTTTGCAGGGGTTCAACCGTCTTGTACGCATTGGATTTCAACTGGAAATTAGCTACTTCAAAGGTGAGTTTCTTTACAGAAATAGTTTTAAATATATAAACGTATTTTCAGAAATTGGATGGGGCATGCTATTACGTATAGGTTTGAAATTGAGGCTATTTAGCCTGTTTATCTGCTATCAGATTCACATTGTTTATGTTAGGATTTCGCTAGCTAGAGGTAATAGGTTAAACCCTCCAGAAAGTTATGTTGAAATACTGAAAATGCATACATCAAAGTTTAGCGTCTCACAAATCACCCACAAAAGAATCAGTGAAAATAAACGTTCAGAACTGTTAGAAAAAACCTTGTCCCAAAATAGTTTATTTAGCCCTGAATTTTGTGGAGCTAGCGCGTGGCTGATCACAGTCGGTCATGTCATGCACAGCAATGGCGTCTATAGAAGTATCATGTCACTAATTCTTCCAATTTATACATGACATCTGTTTTTGGATAAGTGTATTCGTGTATTCGTTTTAACCTTTAGATGCGTGAGTTCTAAATATTTCCGACGCTTCCACCAGAGTGAGTTATTTTTCCAAAACAGCAGCTAGGTAGCTTTAATTAGCTTCCGTTACCTAGCAACCTAGCATAATACTCATAATACTGCTAGTGTTACTTGTTAGCCTACTAATTGTAAATTTTGAAGCCATACTATAGCGTTTGTCATATAGTTTTTGTCTATCGGAAAATAGTCGGTTGGAATGTTCAGAATCACACATGCGACGCTACGCTGTGGGGCCCTGCTTTCGAACGATCACATATGTGCGATGCTACTCCTTTAATATCAATATGCTAATACTATGTAGAGAAACTACATTCCACTTTCATTTCTGTACAGATTATCCTACCACCTACCACTGTGTCCCTGGGAAATGATGGTAAAGTAATGAATGACCGTTTATAACAGTGACAATAATTGTGTGAGCCATGGCAATAGTGTTGCTTTCGTCAACAAAAATTATGCCTAAATATCTTCGTCAATGAACCTTTAACAAGTGACGAAAACGAGACGCAACGTAAATGCTGGTCATGTGCCGATGACTATAATTAAATATATAATGCAATATCGTTAATCGTTATATCGAATAAAAACTAGACGAAATGTAGTTTACAAAATAAAAACGAGACGAAATGTTATAACATTATTTTGTCTCGTTTAGTCACGTTATTATTAGCTAAACTCATGAGACTGTGGTTAACGTCTCTCATTTTAACGTTAGCTTTAAACGTTAGCCACTGGCGCTGAAACCGACAGAGTCTGAGACAAAACGTGTGTGACTAGCGTGTGTGTGTTTGTTTGTGAGAGAGTGTAAAGTGGGTTACCATGTGTGACTAGTATACTGTGTGTGTGTGCGTGTGTATTTGTTTGTATGAGAGAGTGTAAAGTGGGTTCTTAGTTCTTAGTTCCTACCTGACTGACTGCATGTGTACTAAGCATCCCTTGTTGGCCAAATACTGTAGCTAGTTTTGTCATTCACATAGCAATCACACTGAACTGAATTTGGTATCAACAACATGACTTTGAATACCTTATTCTAGACCAATACATACGTTTAAACAAATGGGTTTGGCATTAACATGCCTCCCGAGACTACTGCTTAGACTACTTCTGTTTTGATTAAAAAGAGACAAAAATACAATTTTCATTTATTTAAACAAGACTAAATGTCATCAGTTTTCGTCGACTAAAACTAGACTAAAATGAAATTTTTCGTCGACTAAAACTAGACGAAAATAGTCATGGATAAGTCTGACTAAAATAAGACTAAAATTCTCAGACTTTTAGTCGACTGAAACTTGACTAGACTAAAAAGAGTATGAACGTGACTAAAGCTAATAAAAACTAAAATGACAGCTTGACACCAAGACTAGACTAAAACTAAAATTAAAACAGGCCGCCAAAAACAACACTACATGGCAACCCTAAAGGCTATGTTTTGAAGCAAAAGCATGACTTAAAACCTTTGCATCACCAGATGCCATACCCCTAGGTGTCAACTCTGGTCTGGTGGAGGAGAACCCATTGGGGGCCCAGGAAAACAGCTGGCAGCCAGGCAAGTGAAAATATAAGACACTCAAAAAAATACTCCAAAAAAGCTTCTCAATAGCATTGCCAACTCATTGTAAGGCATACCTACCTAAGTTGTTATGATCGTGGCGGGGGGGATACATATTTGTCAAAACAACAAATGTTGTCATACTAATGCTTTGTATACAACCATTCAAGGTAACATTAGCTGTAACATTGATGTAAATAACAAATCTAGAAGAACCACAGTGTATGCCAATCATGCTAACTCTTGTAAACTTGTCTTTAATGACAGACACATGCACAGGTTATGCTCCGGAAGATGGAGACATTGGAGGAGAACCAGCGAGAGGCTCTCCTATTCAGGCGACTACAGGGCAGACACGCTGAAGAGGTGCCAGTGATGGACCTACAGGTGGCCCAAACACAGGTTGAACTCCAAGACCTTGAGGAGCGCCTTAAGGTGCTGGAGTTCCGAAAGAGAGTGGTAGGTGTGTTGAGATGCCATGAACTATGGCTTACACGCAGCGTTAAACGTTCAAATTTGTGCTAACAATAAGTTAATGACTTCTAATTGCAGATGCTGTGATGAAGTGGAAGACGGGACTGGAAGAGAAGGCTGTGGAGCTCCTCATAGCGGAGACACTCTAACACGCCCCGGCAGCCCATTCAAAACAAGCAAGGTGAATGAATCATGATTGCAGCTTCCATATCCAACCTTTCACATGGCTATGTGACAAAAAACTAGAATCCCATAATGTTTTTTTGATGTATATTATTCTAGATGTGATTTTTTAATGACTTGTATAGCCTCTTTCACAAGTGCAATTATGTTGATAGGACACTAACTTATTTTGTGCTTCATTGTCAGGGCCAACAGACAGGACCTGTAGCGGGGACTGGCAGAAGATTTTAATTCACTGTTTGGTACTTTGTTTGAAATAAAATGACTGAATGTTACATGGAAATGCTGCCTTGTTTATGATTAGCTTGAGTTAGGCTACACACCACACAAATAGTCCTCCTAAAGTTGGCTACCATGTAGCCTATTATACAAGAACAAGTAGCATTTGGGGCAAATGAGGTCTGCATATGAACCGCCCCCACATAAGCAGTAGAATTGAGAAATATAGGTTACTTAATTAACGTTGAAGTTACGGACCGGCAACGTCACAAAATGACGTTGCTAGGAGGTCGCGGTTACGGACTGGCAACGTCACAAAACAATGTTGCTAGGAGGTCGCAGTTACAGACTGGCAACGTCGGAAAATGACGTTGCTAGGAGGTCGCGGTTACAGACTGGCAACGTCGGAAAATAACGTTGCCACAACGTCGCGGTTACGGACTGGCAACGTGATTTTGTGATGTTGCCGTTACCTCATGGCGTCTTTCACTTCCCACGTTGCTGCAACGTCGCCGCAATGAATGTTTGGTCATCGAATGACGTTGTGGCAACGGAAGTTGTGTTAGCTGGGTAAAAACGACCGGACGAGTCAGGTAGCAAATCGGAAATGCAATACCACCTACTTCCACCGGGGCCGTTGCCTCAATCCGAGGGGTGGGGGTCTGGGAGAACTCCCACTCTCGGGAAACTTACGGGTTCTGAACTGGTTGCAGTTCACTCTAGTTCCATATGAGGGCGCTAACAGTCGAGTGCAGAATGAATGGAGGTCTATGGACCTATACCCCTCAAAATCCACTTTTCTCAGGATATCATTTTTTGTCTAGTAATTTGAATGCTGAATTCGAAAGGGGAGGCAAAAAAAAACACACTGCTGGGTTTTAGATTTTTTTTAAGTCGCCTTTTGTTCTAAAAAGCCTTTTAAAATGTCGATGACGTCATGCACATTGTACGGCCAGAGATACTGCATTACGGCAAGCTCTGGTCACTTCCTTTTTTCTCTCGAGGCATCAACAACACAGCTGACAGGTTCTCCTTGTCAATTAGGGCTGTCAACGAATATTCTGTATTCGAATATATATTCGAATAGTGGTTAAAAACAGAAATTTGAATGTGAAAATTAATATTTGAATGTAAAAAAAGTCAAAAAAATAAGATTAAAAAAAACCGCGGCAGCAGCAGCACGTCTGTCTGCTTTGCGGGTGGGCGCGCGCCTCAGCGTCACTGCTGACAGTTGACTTGCGTGGAATATGGCAGAAAGTACAGAACCCAGCTTGACCGCAGCAGAGAAAGTGATTGTAACCCCAAACAATCTAAAGAGTGATGTCTGGAAATATTTCGGATTTTGGTCAGTTGATGGTAAACTTGTTGAGCCTACAGCTAAAGTAGTGTGTAAACTAGAGTTAGCTTACCATTCAACAACTAGCAACTTGAGACTACATCTCCATGTTTACCACAGCACAGCTCGCTCGGAGCGTTCAATGGCGGTTCTATACTGTAAAACTTCAATCAATGTTAATAATATTTGTTTCAGTCACTGAATAAAGCCTGACATATTTGGGACAGGAATAGCGACCTTAAATTGCTTGCACAAAACTCTTGATCAGAACTCAGCATTTGTTTATTGTTGTCGTTCATTTTACACCGCTATGCGCAGAGAGCGCGACGGTGTGGGAGAGAGAGAGAGAGAGAGAGAGAGAAAGAAAGAAAGAAAGAGTGCGTGTGTGCGAGCGAGAGGCCAAGGTCTGCGGTCTTGGCCATTAGTTAATTTACTTATATTTGTGTAGGTAATATGTTGTTAAATATGTTTAAACTTAAAATAAATTAGGCCTACCTACAGTATACAAGTAGTTGTATCTCGTTGTATTAATTTGTCCTGTTATTGACGTGCCTAATGGGCAACCAGAAATTCGGATATATTCGAATATATGTGTTTTTTTAAAGGGAATATTCGAACGTAATTTTTGAGCAATTTTGACAGCCCTATTGTCAATACACATGCTAGAAAGAGTTTTGGTTTGCTAATGTTGTTGCTAATGTTGCTAATGCTCTGACATTCTGGTTCCGCTTCGGATGCCATCAAGCGGGATCTCTGGTCATAGTCAGTCCTTCACTAACCAATCAGCATTCATTAGCAGAATGCTAGCGTGTTATGGGCAACAACGACTCACCCTGTAAGAAATCGAAAGCACATAAGTACTCGTTAATTCAACTTTCGACCTATAATTTATGTTGAACTTGCAAAAACTACAATCAAATCTGAGAATTCTCAACGACAATCAGGTGAAAGAGACAAATTTAGCCGTTTAGCTCCATAGACTCCCATTCATTTTGCACTTGACCGCGATCACTCCCAGTGGAACTCTGGTGGAACTGCAACAAAATTCTGTACAATGGGGCTTAATAGGGAGTGGGCAGGCTCTCCTTAAACAGGCTCTGGGAGAGCCCAGACTCTGTACAAATGAAATGTACGAGAGTCTGGTAGGACCAGGCTAATATGAGGAGGCTAAATGCCTGAAAACATCACTAGAAGGGAAACACTAAAGGGATGTTTAAGTCATAGAGGTTAAGACTATTTTTACACCGGATTGCCCAATATATTTGTTTTGATTCTACTTTTCAACTATGAAGCTGCTACAGCCTATCACCATTCCCTCTTGCAGGGGAAATTAGATGACAACCGTTTCATCCTACACTTGACTCTTAGTATTTTGAGTTGTAAATGAGCAGCAACAAATGTATGCTTTTAAATCTATGTAATCTTTATAAATAATAAGTAAGCATTTTTATACAAAATATACAGAAATATAATTTGAAAAAAATTCTGTTAAAAAAAACGGACCCCTCTGCAACCAACACAAGCCCACCCCACAATTTTCCCAGAAATTGTACCATCTCTAGTTTAGTTAGTGTTTAAAAAAAAAATTGTATTATGTATGCGTGTTTGCTTGAGTTCAATATTTTAATCTCACGCAAATGCGCGTTTGTATCTAAAATAGACGCGCAAAACGCGTTTGGTGTGGACCAACATAAAACTCCACGCTCAGCTTGGAGGAGGGAGAACCTTATTGTTGTGTAAACAATTGGGTGTCAAGTTCGCTCTGAAAATGGCAGGGAAAAAATGCTCAGCAAAATGAAAATATGAAGATGAACACAAGATGTTTTTAACAGAGTGGGAGAGTTTATATTTTTTTGTTGAACGTAATGGCAAGCCATTCTGCTTTATATGCCAGACGTCATTAGCACGGTAATCACTTTGAAAAGTCAGGCAGAAAAGCAGATACAGTTGTTCCAAAAATGTACGAAGCACTCAGAGACCGTAACGCTTGTGTGATAGAATTTTAGGACATAGTTACAATGTATGTGTTTTATATAGACAGTGAAATGTAAGAAACTGAGGCTCTGTAGGATGCATGCTCTGTAGGATGGGTTTAGCAGATTGTCCTAAGGTATTTATGACCTATATCTAACTAAGAGCCAAAGGCCTGGCGGTTGGGGGATCCTTCGGTTCTCATGACCTAGGGATTGGGTAGTTTCAGATGTTTGTACAAACTAAATACATTTTATTGAAACCGCCATCTTGACTATTCGAATTGCACAGTACCGCTAGAATATTCCACCACAGTTTTGGTAGTCAGAAGTGTCGATCCTCGATCGGCCTACGGCGTTTAGCAGGCGGCTCCCCTCGGTGATTGATCCTCCGGTAAAAAGCAGCCTTTCCCTCCATGCGTGAGACAGCAGGGCCAGGGGGGGCGCCCGTTGGACGTTTTGTGGCTGATGCTGGATGTTCAAGGAACCGGTGAGAAATTCATTTTTTGGTTGCTGTGTAATTTGAATTGTGTAAATTTGTGTCGTTTAGGCTATTGCCATTAATTCGGTTAAGTTGGTAATCGGGCAAACTTATTGGAACTTTTGTGCTGTACGTGGAAGTCGTACTAAAGCATGCATGACGAATACATAGGGTAATAGGTCACGTGATATCGTGTTGTGTGTCTGAGTCCCCGAGAGAATTGGATAGGGGTTATGTTGGGTTATGCGATATTCTGAGGAATTGTATTGGCTTTCTGTGGATCGTGGTCATATAGTTTTTGTTTATTAACGTAGCCTAATATAATTCTGAGTCCCGAGAGAATTGGTAAAAAATATACTTGAGAGAATTGGTAAACCAGCTGAGTGTTTAAAAAAAAAAATTAGGAAGTAGGCCTATGGAATTTCAAAATAAAGGTTTTAGTTTTTAGCGTGCGCGTTCATTTTTTTTTATATGACTAGATGTTTTTTGGGATAAAAGAAGTGTGATTATTAAGGCTGTCAGATTAAAAGCTATATACAAATTTCAAAAATGATATTTTTGATTTTTTTTTCGTTTAATCTTTGGGTTATTTACGGTTGTATTCAGTAGGGGTATATTTTCATTGAAAAGTTCTGAAGTTGGAATTTAAGGGTTTTAGAAAAGAAAAGGGGTAATTTTGTTTTCATTTTCCTTCGTTGGTTATTGTTGGTTCAATGTGTTCAAATATGGATTGTAATTTGAATATGAAGAGGGCTAACGATGGTCTGGGGGCAGAATTAACCTGTCCAAAACATGGATTACATGAAACAAAAGTATGGTAACGAAAAAAAGGAAAAATAAAAGAATAGATTTAAGCCCGATTGGAGGGTTTTTTCTGATTGGGTGGAGGCAGGTAGAGTCAGAGATGAAGAAATATTAGAACCAAATAGTGTGGGGAGTTTTTCATTTATTTCACCATAGACTCAGGTTTTTCTGGATGGTACGGGAACCATCCAGTGCAATCATGCAAACCACCAGGCAACTCAAAACGAGTTGCATATTTTTTTGGGCCGCTACCCACATGGTTAGCTGTGTTGAACATTCCATAAATGCACAATCCTTACAAGTTGTACCTCATTGTAAAGGTGACTAATCAGGCTTTACAACTATATAAAATACAATACAATTGGTATTATTGAAGGGGAGGAATAATCGACCGAAATAACGTTTCCGAACTTTCTTTGAGGAGTTTAGTATGAAAGAGAATTTGACGTTGAAAAGAGAAATGTATTGGTTTGAAAACGTGTGTTTCTGTTTCTTTGTCAAACTTAACAAATATTGTGAGTTACCCTACGAGTTGATTTGGAATGTACAGACCGATTTTCTATATTATGAGCTTGATTCGATATTGAATAATATTGCGCTGCTAAATTTTGGTTCTTGGATCAGATAATTGGTAAAGGCCAGTTTTGGCAACAAAAGCAAGATTCATTTAAGAATTACAATCCCGGGTTATTGAAACTTTTATAGAAAGTTTTTATGTGTTCAAACGGAAATGTCAGTTTATGTTGTTTAAGGAATATTTTTTGTTTATGTATTGAATTTATCTGGAAATGTTGCTTTCGGTTTTGTGTTATGTGAATGGGGTTACTGTAATACCTACATTTGATTTCAGCACATGTGTGTATTGATATCCATTGACATGGAAGCAATCGATGGTTTTTATTTCATTTTTGTGGGAGTTCACAGATGTTACTGTTGTTTAAGGAAATATATGTAAAGGGTTATGAAGACGTGATTAGAAAGGTTGTTTTACACACTTGTGTCGAGAAGGGAACAATGAATATTCTTTGAAGAGGTATATGGGCTAAACATTTTAGGTCAAAATAGTGAACTCTTGGGATTTAATAGAGTTTTGATACAGGTATTAGATAAAATTTGGTAAAGGATGGGAAAGAAAAGATAACTACAATATACTTTTATTTGGGTGTTTTATCAGGGCCTGGTACAATGTTTGGGATAAACAGTTAGGCTTAGAAAGGTTGTTTTTATTATGGTATTGGTTCATAAAGAGGGTTATTATAACTTTTGGTTTTGAAATGATTTGGGAAGTATCAAGTCTGATGATTTTATAAACTTTTATGGTTATGAAGGGTTGGGGCTTACTGATTGTTTTGTCTGCAGCAAAACACCCATTAAGTTCTAGCTATCTAACCTATATAGAAATATAGATGGGACACGTTTGGTTAATGGCTACATTGGGAAACTTATGGTCTATATTTGGTGGCCAAGCCGCGAAGCGGCGAAGCCACCTTAAGTGTTTCTACGTTATTAGGGGCCAAGCAGCAGCGAAGCTGCTGTGGCACCTATTGTTTTTGTTAGTTTTATTATTATTATTATGCATAGCAATTGGTGAAAAGTTTTGAAATTTGGCACACTGATTTGGAACGGTCTCCTGACTATTTATCACCAAGTTTCATGTCGATCCATGAAGCACTATAGCGCCACCAAGGTGTCAAAGTTGGAGGTGTGTTTACGCCCATAACTTTTGAACCATGAGACCGTTTTTCTTAAGTGAGGTTTCATCGGATTCCTTAGACGCAGATGTTTCGACTGAACTCTATGGCGTCATTGTCGTCCCGAAGGTTTTTCCGTGATTTGCATTTTAAGAAATGCCAACCTTTTCAAACTCCTCCTAGGCCGTTGCTCCGATTTTCATGAAAATTGTAAGAGATCATCTTCAGACCATGCCGACAAAAGTTATCAAAATGGCATTGATAAGTCAAACCGTTCACGAGTTACAGGCAAAGATTTTGACAAAGAGCATGCCATAGCGGACGTGAGGCCTTGTCTCTGCGACGGTTTACCGTATGGAGACGAAACTTTGGAAATGTCATCGCGAGCATGTCATCTAATCATCTTCCTACCACAATCATCTTGATATGTCAAAATATGACTGAATTACAGCTGTTTATACTTGGGTCAAATCTGACAAAGCTCGCCACAGGAAAAACGGCTTCCTTTGTTTTATAAAGTAACCGAACACAGCATTTCCCAGCAGCGAGAATAGCTCACTG
Source organism: Thaleichthys pacificus (assembly GCA_023658055.1). Taxonomy (NCBI): domain Eukaryota; kingdom Metazoa; phylum Chordata; class Actinopteri; order Osmeriformes; family Osmeridae; genus Thaleichthys; species Thaleichthys pacificus. The sequence goes on from CM042869.1 coordinate 3,522,925, forward strand.
GGATAAGACGGGCTCCCATGAAACATAAGGTCGTAGCATCAAATCCAGCCACAGTCATCAAGCTTGTCGTGATACCGGATTATCTGTTTAGCGAAGCCAGGTACGCCACAGTAGCTGTCTGGCAGTATAATCATAATGGTAACGATAAAGTTTAATCATCTTCCTACCACAATCTAGCCTGGCTGCCAGCCCAATTTATCTCGGGAAGTTGGGTCTGGGGGGGCTCGGTTGGGGAACAACTATGTCCGAACAGGAGCTGTTCGGACCAATGAAATTGTCAGGGCGGGCTTTATACGATGATGGACAGATGATCAACAGTAACGTAATCAACCACGTCACCAAAGAGCGCTTTGGTTGAATTCGTTTTCAACAAACATGGCTACCGCTGGAGAGCTGGGATGTTATGATTCTGCCATCGAGTCTGTTTTAGAAGACATCGACAGCGCATTAATTTTGAAAGAGGAACAGAGAAACGCAATCAAGGCATTTGTCGATCGAACATATGTTTTTGCCGTCCTTCCTACGGGGTTTGGTAAAAGTTAACATACTACGTTGCTCTGATTGGTTGTAGGTCTATCCAATTGAGCGAAGAGGCATTTGTTTTCCGGGTTCGGTTGAAACACGCCCCATAGTCACAGCCCAACGGAGAGTTCTCAGACTCATATTCTGACTAGAATTATGAGTATGACAACGTCAGGCTAACCACAATCACCTTGATAAGTCAAAATATGACTGAATTACAGCTGTTTATACTTGGGTCAAATATGACAAAGCTCCCCACGGGAGAAACGGCTTCATTTTTTAAATAAAGTAACCGAACACAGCATTTCTCAGCAGCGAGAATAGCTCACTGGGATAAGACGGGCTCCTTTGAAACACAAGGTCGTAGGATCGAATACAGCCACAGTCATCAAGCAAGTCTTGATACCGGATCATCTGTTTAGCAAAGCCAGGTAACACCACAGTAGCTGTCTAGCAGTATAATCACAATGGTAACGATAACGTTTCATTGTCAGGGGATTTATAGTCAAGAAGAAGCGGATTCATTGTGGTTTGTAGATATAACGCTGCTACATCTAGCCAGTGCATTTTGTCTCAAAATGACATATTTACCAAACGCTTATCGTTACAAAACTCGGTGTACGTCTTTTGCGCAACGCCTTGAAGGTAATCGAAAGTTTCGGGGTAGCGCCACCGCATTGCCCAAAAGTATAATGCGATTTTAAAAAAGCGAATGTTTTTAATTAAAAGTTTTGCTTTGCTTCTTTAGCTACTGAATTTCCATATCGAATGCTGCTTGGCCCCTTCATTGCTGCTTGCAGCTATATTTGGTGGCCAAGCCGCGAAGCGGCGAAGCCACCTTAAGGGTTTCTACTTATTCTTATTAGGGGCCAAGCAGCGAAGCTTGTAATTGTAATTGGTGGTATTATTGGGTGTGCTTTGCCTTCGGCAAGGGCACAACCTTTGTTCTCTCACATATATATTATTATTTCTTTTTGCCCCCCTAAAACTCAGTCAATATTTGGCCTACATAGACAACCTAGGTGTCAAAAGTTTCGTCTTGGTAGCGATTGAGCTGCTTGTATTGGGATTTACGTTCCGTTGCATGGTTTTAGGCTCAAGTAAAGTTTTGTGGCGAAAAGTGAAGCTAACGGTGGCTAATTTGCTAGCCACTGTCACTGATGTTACTAACGTCACTAACGTCACGAAAACACGCGTGACTACCTTTAGCAGAACATTCGTTTCGCATCTGTTAACTTGGGGGATAGCTAGGCTAACTATAGCTTTACTGCAAGGCAGCTGCAGAAACGCCACAAGCAAAGAGGCCAGGGTGATAACTATTTACTCATTTTACTTTGTGATGTGAAACACAATTGTGAAATGTAATGTACAATATTAGCTGATAGTATTAAGGAAGTAGGCCCACGTCTACTTTCGGAAACGGTAGTCTACTATTTCACTGAAGCATTAGCATAATGACATTAGCCTCTGTTGCCCGGGCAACACATACTACATTGGTCTATGATGCATCTGTTTTCAGTCGTTAAAATAAACATTCCTCACAAATACATTTTCGTTGTAGGATTTATTATGACATTACATTACAAGTAAACGATTTGTTGGTGAAATTATCATTACCTGTGGTTACAAACCAGTGTTGCTCACTGCAACGCTGTAGCCTACGCGAGACACACTGCAAAAACATCTAGCACTACACAGCTGTTTAGGAAGTCAAACGTCTAACTACTAACCTGAACTTCATTGCCACAGCCTAAACTTTGTTCTGTTCATCTGTTCATGAAAATAATTAATTTCAGCCTAAACCGTACAACGGAACGTTACATCCAATTCAACCAACGCAATCGCTACCAAGACGAGCACTGCCAGTCTAGTACTGTACTGGTACCGGGGCAGCTTCTCCACACAGGGCTATATCGCATTTTGCGTTGTTACTGACAATGATCGCTACCTGTGAGCTTTTTAACGAGCGATTTTCCACTAAATAAATGTCAAGCTTATTTAGGTTTTTGGGGGCATATTTTCAGTTAGCAGATGGTACTGTTTGAATCGCGATTCCATATTCTACTGCCGGTAACGTCGTAGAATAATCTTCAAAGGGGGTACTTTATTAATGAAAGAATGCAATATGAGTAGGCTAAATGCCGGAAAATATCACGAGAAGGGAAAAACTTAAAAGGACGATTAAGTAATAGAGATTAGGTCAATTTTTACACCGGTCTGCCAAATGTATTCGTTTTGATTCAGCTATGAGGCTGCCTCTTGCAGGGGAAATGAGAAGACATCTATTTCATTCTACACTTCACTCGTATTTTGATTTGTAAATGAGCAGCAAAAAAAAGATGCTTTTAAATCTATGTAATCTTTATAAATAATAAGTATGCATTTTTATGTAAAATATACAGAAATATCAGTTGTAAAAATTGTATTAAAAAACGGACCCTGTGCAACCGATGCAAGCAAGCACACCCTACAATTTCCCCAGATATTGTACCCTCTCTAGTTATTCTTCTTATTCCGTCATGGGTGTCTATGGCAGCCCCCATAAGCGCTTGGTCGAAAGTTGTGAAATTTGGCACACATTGGGGACAGTCCCCTGGTCCAATTCACAAAGTGGCATGTCTCATACCTGGGCACTCTAGCGCCACCAATGGGTCAAAGTTGGACTTGTGTTTACACACGCAACATTTGAACCGCATGTCCGATTGTCAAAAATGAGGTTCCGATGGATTCCTTGGATCAAGCCGAGTTCAACGCACACCATGGCGTCAATTTCCGGTTATATAGAATTTCCGCAATTTCCGGTTTTATCAAAACCCTTTGAAAGCCTACTCCTCCTACAGTTTCTGTCAAATCTTCGTCAAAAGTACCAGAGATAATCTTCAGACCAAGCCTCACAAAAGTTATCGAAAAGAATTTTGATCCTCACAACCGTTTGTTCGATACAGCCAATCAAATTCAGCAGAAAAGCCGCCAAACAGGAAGTGAAGTCATATATCAGCAAATCTTTGAGATATCAACACCAACCTTGGTATGATGACCCGGAACCTTCTTATGAGGATGTCCACACAATTTGGTGTCATGTGATCACTGGGCGTGGCCGCAGGAAGCAAAAATGTGTTTTGGCCAATAACTACTGATTTGTTTGCCTTTATTAAGTGATTCCTTTGTCTCATGATATCTTGGGACATCCCGTGTGTGACACATGATAACTTGTGATAAAAGCCGAATTGATGCGGCCACCATTTTTAATTAATTGAAAAAGGTTTTTTCTCTACTCCTCCTACAATTGTTGTCATATCTTCGTCAGAATTACCAGAGATAATCTTCAGACCAAGCCTCACAAAAGTTATTGAAAAGAATTTTGATCATCACAACCGTTTGTCCGTGACAGCCAATCAAATTCAGCAGAAAAGCCGCCAAACAGGAAGGCAAGTCATATCTCAGCAGTTCTTTGAGGCAGTGGCACCAAATTTGTTACGCCTAATCGGAACCTTATTCTGAGGATGTCCTCCAAAAATGGTGTCATGTGACTAAAAGGGGGCGTGGCCGGAAGCATAAACGTGTTTTGGCTAATAACTGTTGAAGTCTTTACCTTAATAAAGTATTTTCTTTGTCTCTTGATGTGTTGTGAGATCCCAAGCCTGACCTTCGATAATATTTCATAACAACCGAATTGACGCGGCCGCCATTTTGGATTTCATGGAAAAGTGTAAAAACCTTTTTCACGCCCCAATGATTACCAAATTTGGCACAGATTATCTTCAGACCCAGCTGCACAAAAGGTATCAGATGTATTTTCCATTTTCAAAAACGTTTGTTCGGTAGAGCCGATCAAAGGCGGCGGCAAAGCCGCCAAACGAGACGTGAGAGCGTAACTCAGCAACCATTTGTCCGATTGTCACCAAACTTCGGTTCCTTTGTTCCCACGAGGAGCAGAGGAGGCCTGCGGTGTTATACCAGAAAAAAACACTTTGAACACTCGGTACTCTTGAACGCAAACAGATATTTCAACCAAACTTGGTGTGTTGCATGAGTGCAACAGGTTGTTGTGACTTAATTGTTGCACAAGTGCTATGGAGGCCATGTCCTGCTCTGGACTGCTTGGCCCCTCCATTGCTGCTTGCAGCTATATTTAGGATTCCTCCGTAAGGAGGGAACCTATTGTTATTGTTAGTTTTATTAGGATTCCTCTGTAAGGAGGAAACCTATTGTTATTGTTAGTTTTATTGGGTGTGCTCAAGCCTTCGGCGAGAGCACAACCTTTGTTCTCTCACATATATATTATTATTATTATTAATGTTTATTTTCGCCCCCCTAAAACTCAGTCAATATTTGGCCTACATAGACAACCTAAGTGTCAAAAGTTTCGTCTTGGTAGCGATTGCGTTGCTTGTATTGGGATTTACGTTCCGTTGCATGGTTTTAGGCTCAAGTAAAGTTTTGTGGCGAAAAGTGAAGCTAACGGTGGCTAATTTGCTAGCCACTGTCACTGACGTTACTAACGTCACTACGTCACTAACGTCACGAAAACACGCGTGACTACCTTTAGCAGAACATTCGTTTTGCATCTGTTAACTTGGGGGATAGCTAGGCTAACTATAGCTTTACTGCAAGGCAGCTGCAGAAACGCCACAAGCAAAGAGGCCAAGGTGATAACTATTTACTCATTTTACTTTGTGATGTGAAACACAATTGTGAAATGTAATGTACAATATTAGCTGATATTATTAAGGAAGTAGGCCCACGTCTACTTTCGGAAACGGTAGTCTACTATTTCACTGAAGCATTAGCATAATGACATTAGCCTCTGTTGCCCGGGCAACACATACTACATTGGTCTATGATGCATCTGTTTTCAGTCGTTAAAATAAACATTCCTCACAAATACATTTTCGTTGTAGGATTTATTATGACATTACATTACAAGTAAACGATTTGTTGGTGAAATTATCATTACCTGTGGTTACAAACCAGTGTTGCTCACTGCAACGCTGTAGCCTACGCGAGACACACTGCAAAAACATCTAGCACTACACAGCTGTTTAGGAAGTCAAACGTCTAACTACTAACCTGAACTTCATTGCCACAGCCTAAACTTTGTTCTGTTCATCTGTTCATGAAAATAATTAATTTCAGCCTAAACCGTACAACGGAACGTTACATCCAATTCAACCAACGCAATTGCTAGCAAGACGAGCACTGCCAGTCTAGTACTGTACTGTAGTAGTACAATTTACCGGGGCAGCTTCTCCACACAGGGCTATATCGCATTTTGCGTTGTTACTGACAATGATCGCTACCTGTGAGCTTTTTAACGAGCGATTTTCCACTAAATAAATGTCAATCTTATTTAGGTTTTTGGGGGCATATTTTCAGTTAGCAGATGGTGTTTGAATCGCGATTCCATATTCTACTGCCGGTAACGTCGTAGAATAATCTTCAAAGGGGGTACTTTATTAAAGGTCACATGACATGAAAACTTAACTTTAGGAGGTTATTTAACATTAATATGAGTTCCCCTAGCCTGCCTTTGGTCCCCCAGTGGCTAGAATTTTCGATAGGTGTAAACCAAGCCCTGGGTGTTCTTCTCCGCCTTTGAGAAAATGAAGGCTCAAACGCTCGGTTTGAAAATCTCCTCTTATTGACGTAACAAGGAGCCAGGCTACCGCCCTTCTCTCTGCTGTGCCCGCCCAGATAATCTGGCCCGCCAATGAGGAATTGAGCTACGATTGTGCAAGGGCGAGTGCAATATCGTGTTTTCCTGCAGAGACATCATGCCATGGCTAGCAAACGAACGAAGCATAACAGTTGCTCAGTGCTTGGATGTACAAATCAACACACAAGTCTTTTTGTAGTTCCGTCATCCGAGCCTCTAAACAATCAGTATCTTAATTTTATTTTCGCTGAAAATGCGCCTACACAACTTCTGTTGTAGGCGCATTTGTTTTGTATGTCTGCGCCAAACACTTCAGCCACGACTGTTTCCTCAACTTGAGCTAATACAAAACTGGCCTTGCTGAAATTAAATTCTGGATCAGTACTAACTCTCCTTCGTCCAGCTACTAACCTCGGACAAGTAAGTTAACTAACGCTATATCATTTTGTAGCTTTACTGTATATGGTTACCTAGCTTGCTACCCTTAGAATGTGGCTGTAACATTAGCTCTGCAGCTAACAGCTGAGTTACTGTCGCTATGGAAAGGTAGATAGCATCAAGTATAAGTGTGAATACATATGCTGTACGTGAGTGTTGTACACTTCTTTGTTATTTGGATAAACGTTCTGCTGTTGGTGTTATGGCGCGCGCGATATCCACCTTTCCCCTCATTGAAATGACTGAGTGTGTACCTCTGCAAACCAGGGTTATCAGATGAGAATGGGCAAATTCGAGGTATTTTACAGCAACGGGGTTACAGCCATTGCGATACATCCGTTGTAAACATTAGCGCATGGTGCCGCCCATGGGCGTCAGCAGCATTTTGAAAGTGGGGGGGACACATTTTGCCGGGGAGTCTGGGGGTTTCTCCACCAGAATTTTTTTAAAGATGTAGATGCAATTTCCCGCATTCTGGTGCATTTACCTTTTTTTTTTTTTTTTATGTATAAAAAAAATATCTCTTTCATTGTTTTTCCTTGGAGTCGGCAATTACTGGCTACTATTATGTTCTGGTAGACTGGGTAAACCCATTCGATCTGCAATCTTAAATAAGATTGAGCTTGGTCTGGTGATAGCCAGGATAATGTTTTGGTGTAATACACAGAGGACTGACACTGACAACTTTGGCACTTTATTCTCCATTTAATGAGAGCAAAAGCCTTAAAAGGAGGATTTACACATTATACATTTATTGATGTAGTTTTGTAGATGAGTTTTCTGTTTAACCTAGATTAAGAAATCAACAAATGCTTTTCCACTTGTAATGGGTAAATAAAGTATGGTATTGCCTAGTGCTAGTTGTACGTAAATAGCTAGCTAGGCTAGCTATAATCATAATGTTTGCAGAAGGATCTTTGTGACTTCATGCTATTATAGTCAGAGAATGTCTCATAAAGGTGCTTTGGCCACTGAAGGGAAAATTTGGGCAACTCTGACTTACTTTTCTCTTCCGACAAAAAATTATGTCCATCTCGAACAGCCGATACCTGGAGTGCTAGCTGCTTCGATCAAAGAGTATGAATCTGCGTGCCTGATGAGTCTGTTTGTGTAGGAACCAGGAAAACGCGGAATGGATTACTATTGCTATGGGTATTCCCCCTACTGATAAAGTGGAACGGATTTGATTGTGAAGCAATGGAAAGAACGCTGGATTAGTAGACCTGTCGTCATGCACTAATATTTTGATAGCAAATGTGGGGGGGTCCAAACAACCTTTTATAAAAGCATCCAAAAACAGCATGTCATGTGACCTTTAATGAAAGAATGCAATATGAGTAGGCTAAATGCCGGAAAATATCACGAGAAGGGAAAAACTTAAAAGGACGTTTAAGTAATAGAGATTAGGTCAATTTTTACACCGGTCTGCCAAATGTATTTGTTTTGATTCAGCTATGAGGCTGCCTCTTGCAGGGGAAATGAGAAGACATCTATTTCATTCTACACTTCACTCCTATTTTGCTTTGTAAATGAGCAGCAAAAAAAGATGCTTTTAAATCTATGTAATCTTTATAAATAATAAGTATGCATTTTTATGTAAAATATACAGAAATATCAGTTGTAAAAATGTCATTAAAAAACGGACCCTGTGCAACCGACGCAAGCAAGCACACCCTACAATTTCCCCAGAAATTGTACCCTCTCTAGTTATTATTATTATTATTATTATTCTAGTTCCATGGGAGTCAATGGCAGCCCCTAGATCCCTTGGATAACTTTTTGTGAAATTTGGCACACTCATTAAGGACAGTTCCTTCTATACCTACACCAAGTTTCATGTATCCCAGTCGACCACTCTAGCGCCACCAACGGGTCAAAGTTGGACTTGTGTTCACACACGCAACTTTTGAACCGTATGACTGATTTTCAAAAATGAGGTACCATTGGATTCCCTGGATGAAGACGAGTTCAACGCACCCTATGACGTCAATTTCCGGTTATATAGATTTTCCGCCATTTCCGGTTTTATCAAAAACCTTTGAAAGCCTACTCCTCCTACAATTGTTGTCATATCTTCTTCAAAATGACCAGTGATGATCTTCAGACCAAGCCTCACAAAAGTTATCCCATGGCGTTTTGACTTTTGAAACCGTTTGTCTGGTACAGCCAATCAAAATTGGCCAAAAAGCAACCAAACAGGAATTTGGGTCAAATCTCAGCAAATCTTTGATATATCAACACTAAACTTGGTATATCGGTGGAAAACACTACAACATGTTACCATGTGCAAAGGCAACTTCGTATCTCCAAAAAGGATTGATATAAAGCAAATCGAATTTATCGCTAATGCTAAAAATGCTTTACACATCCGCCAGTCAAAAACTGATACTCTGATGCAATCACAAATTCATATGAAGACTCTTGAGAATGTTTAGTACACAAATCTGAGAAAAAGTTGACTGTGAGATGAAAAGTAGATTTTTTGTGAATATTTGAAACTAGCATGCTTGGCTAATTGCTAAGGAAATTTCCAATGTAATGTCTCCCTCTGCACCTCAGCGCGCGCGCTCCACATTCTCACACACACTCAGCCTTTCCCTTTACACACGCGCAGGCTTGGATACTCATACTCAACATTTCAGGAGAGTGTGGGCTGACCAAGCCCCCACTCATTGCTTGGTCTTTAGCAAAGGCCCATGTGGATCTTGATGGTATTGCATTTCCGATTTTGAATGCAATGGTAAAAAGTTCTCAAAATCCTGAAACATTGATAGTATAGGCCAAGAGTAACTACCACACCACAAATGGCCCAATATCACCCATAGGTGACGCTACAGGCCACGCCCAGATGCACAAAGATACAAGGCTTTCTGGAATGGGTAGGCTCACCAAGCCCCCTCCCTTCACTCCTTGGCTTGAAATAAAAGCCCTTGTGGATCTTAATGGTATTGCATTTCAGATTTGGTATCCCATTGGTAAGTCTACAGCATCGATTTTTCTATACAGTGACAATTTGTGTAGAACATACATTTTTCAATGCTTCGCAATGTTAGGAGGAATCCGCCATTGCTGCTTGCAGCTATATTTAGGGGCCAAGCAGCGAAGCTGCGAGGCACCTATTGTAATTGGTGGTATTATTATTATTATTCTTCCGTCATGGGTGTCTATGGCAGCCCCCATAAGCGCTTGGTCGAAAGTTGTGAAATTTGGCACACATTGGGGACAGTCCCCTGGTCCAATTCACAAAGTGTCATGTCTCATACCTGGGCACTCCAGCGCCACCAATGGGTCAAAGTTGGACTTGTGTTTACACACGCAACTTTTGAACCGCATGTCCGATTGTCAAAAATTAGGTACCGATGGATTCCTTGGATCAAGCCGAGTTCAACGCACACCATGGCGTCAATTTCCGGTTATATAGAATTTCCGCAATTTCCGGTTTTATCAAAACCCTTTGAAAGCCTACTCCTCCTACAATTTTTGTCAAATCTTCGTCAAAATTACCAGAGATAATCTTCAGACCAAGCGTCACAAAAGTTATTGAAAAGAATTTTGATCCTCACAACCGTTTGTTCGGTACAGCCAATCAAATTCAGCAGAAAAGCCGCCAAACAGGAAGGCAAGTCATATCTCAGCAGTTCTTTGAGGCAGTGACACCAAATTTGTTACGCCTACTCTGAACCTTATTCTGAGGATGTCCTCCAAAAATGGTGTCATGTGACTAAAAGGGGGCGTGGCCGGAAGCATAAACGTGTTTTGGCTAATAACTGTTGAAGTCTTTACCTTAATAAAGTATTTTCTTTGTCTCTTGATGTGTTGAGTTCCCAAGCCTGACCTTCGATAATATTTCATAACAACCGAATTGACGCGGCCGCCATTTTGGATTTCATGGAAAAGTGTAAAAAACCTTTTTCACGCCCCAAATTTTGTCCAATGATTACCAAATTTGGCACAGATTATCTTCAGACCCAGCTGCACAAAAGGTATCAGATGTATTTTCCATTTTCAAAAACGTTTGTTCGGTAGAGCAAAGCCGCCAAACGAGACGTGAGAGCGTAACTCAACAACCATTTGTCCGATTGTCACCAAACTTCGGTTCCTTTGTTCTCACGAGGAGCAGAGGAGGCCTGCGGTGTTATACCAGAAATGAACACTTTGAACACTCGGTACTCTTGAACGCAAACATATATTTCAACCAAACTTGGTGTGTTGCATGAGTGCAACAGGTTGTTGTGACTTAATTGTTGCACAAGTGCTATGGAGGCCATGTCCTGCTCTGGACTGCTTGGCCCCTCCATTGCTGCTTGCAGCTATATTTAGGATTCCTCCGTAAGGAGGAAACCTATTGTTATTGTTAGTTTTATTATTATTATTATTATTATTCTAGTTCCATGGGAGTCAACGGCAGCCCCTAGATCCCTTGGATAACTTTTTGTGAAATTTGGCACACTCATTAAGGACAGTTCCTTCTATACCTACACCAAGTTTCATGTATCCCATTCGACCACTCTAGCGCCACCAACGGGTCAAAGTTGGACTTGTGTTTACACACGCAACTTTTGAACTGTATAACTGATTTTCAAAAATGAGGTACCATAGGATTCCCTGGATCAAGACGAGTTCAACGCACCCTATGACGTCAATTTCCGGTTATATAGATTTTTCGCCATTTCCGGTTTTATCAAAAACCTTTGAAAGCCTACTCCTCCTACAATTGTTGTCATATCTTCTTCAAAATTACCATTGATGATCTTCAGACCAAGCCTCACAAAAGTTATCCCATGGCGTTTTGATTTTCTAAACCGTTTGCCTGGTAAAGCCAATCAAAATTGGCCAAAAAGCAACCAAACAGGAATTTGAGTAAAATCTCAGCAAATCTTTGATATATCAACACTAAACTTGGTATATCGGTGGAAGACACTACAACATGTTACCATGTGCAAAGGCAACTTCGTATCTCCAAAAATGATTGATATAAAGCAAATCGAATTTATCGCTGACGCTAAAAAAATGCTTTACACATCCGCCAGTCAAAAACTGATACTCTGATGCAATCACAAGTTCATATGAAGACTCTTGAGAATGTTTAGTACACAAATCTGAGAAAAAGTTGACTGAGATGAAAAGTAGATTTTTTGTGAATATTTGAAAAATGCATGCTTGGCTAATTGCTAAGGAAATTTCCAATGTAATGTCTCCCTCTGCTCCTCAGCGCGCGCGCTCCACATTCTCACACACACTCAGCCTTTCCCTTGACACACGCGCAGGCTTGGCAAGACGCATACTCAACATTTCAGGAGAGTGTGGGCTGACCAAGCCCCCACTCATTGCTTGGTCTTTAGCAAAGGCCCATGTGGATCTTGATGGTATTGCATTTCCGATTTTGAATGCAATGGTAAAAAGTTCTCAAAATCCTGAAACATTGATAGTATAGGTTAAGAGTAACTACCACACCTCAAATGGCCCAACAACACCCATAGGTGACGCTACTGGCCACGCCCTGATGCACAAAGATACAAGGCTTTCTGGAATGGGTAGGCTCACTAAGCCCCCTCCCTTCACTCCTTGGGTTGAAATAAAGGCCCTTGTGGATCTTGATGGTATTGCATTTCAGACTTGGTATCCCATTGGTAAGTCTGCAGCATGGATTTTTATATACAGTGACAATTTGTAAAGAGTATGCATTTTTCAATGGTTGGCAATGTTAGGAGGAATCCGCCATTGCTGCTTGCAGCTATATTTGGTGGCCAAGCCGCGAAGCGGCGCAGCCACTTAAGTGTTTCTACCTTTTCTTATAATTATTATTATAATTATAATTATAATTATTATTATTATACATCTGCCATGGGAGTCTATGGCAGCCCCTAGAACCACATGGTCAGAAGTTGTGAAATTTGGCACACTCTTTGGGACCTGTCCCCTCATCACTTTCACCAATTTTCATGTCTCCCATTCCAACCCTCTAGCGCCACCAATGGGTCAAAGTTGAAGGTGTGTTTACACACGTTACCTTTGAACCATATGCCGCATTTTCCAAAATGAGGTATCATTGGATTCCCTGGATCAAGACAAGTTCAACGCACTCTATGACGTCATACCCAGTCATATAGATTCTCCGCCATTTTGAATGTTAAGGAAAAGCATTTTTTCGCTACTCCTCCTCCATTTCTTGATGAATCTTCTTCAAAATTGCCACAGATGATCTTTAGACCAAGCCTCACAAACCTTTTCACATTCCGGTAAAGCTGATAAAAGTCGGCGATGAAGATCATATCTCAGGAAATATTCGCTGACTTGACATCAAACTTGGTACAGGTGCTCGGGACCCTGTTTCAAAGAGGTCCACAAAAGGTTGTCATCTAACCTCTAGGGGGCGATCCCGTGTCTGACACATGTTAAATTGTGATACCAGCTGAATTGATGTGGCCGCCATTTTGAATGAATGAATAAAACGTTTTTGGTGAATACTAAATATTCACCTAATTTGGCACAGATTATCTTCAGACCACAATCACCTTGAAATGTCAAAATAGAACTGAATTACAGCTGTTTAAACTTGGGACAAATCTGACAACCGCTTGCCACAGGAAAAATTCCTTATATTTTTACGCAGTCACTGACATCTGATTTCCAGCACTGAGCATAGCTCACTAGGATAAATTGGTGTCCTGGCAACGTCAATGTCAGAGATTCAAATCCAGCCAAAGCTGAGAAGCTTGTCATGTCTCTGATTCTCTGTTTAGCGAGACTATAAGCCACTGCAAAGGAAGCCAGGTACACCGCAGTCACTAGATGTCGAAAGTTTCTTCTGGTTTATCTGACCTGCTTGGCCACCACATTGCTGCTTGCAGCTATATTTATTATTATTATTATTACACATCTGTCATGGGAGTCTATGGCAGCCCCAACCACATGGTCAGAAGTTGTGAAATTTGGCACACTCTTTGGGGCCAGTCCCCTCATCAATTTCACCAAGTTTCATGTCTCCATTTCAAACCCTCTAGCGCCACCAATGGGTCAAAGTTGAAGGTGTGTTTACACACGTTACTTTTGAACCATATGCCGCATTTTCCAAAATGAGGCATCATTGGATTCCCTGGATCAAGACAAGTTCAACGCAGTCTATGACGTCATACCCAGTCATATAGATTCTCCGCCATTTTGAATGTTAAGGAGAAACGTTTTTTCGCTACTCCTCCTACAATTCTTGATGAATCTTCTTCAAAATTGCCACAGATGATCTTTAGACCAAGCCTCACAAACCTTTTCACATTCCGGTAAAGCTGATAAAAGTCGGCGATGAAGATCATATCTCAGGAAATATTCGCTGACTTGACATCAAACTTGGTACAGGTGCTCGGGACCCTGTTTCAAAGAGGTCCACAAAAGGTTGTCATCTAACCTCTAGGGGGCGATCCCGTGTCTGACACATGTTAAATTGTGATACCAGCTGAATTGATGTGGCCGCCATTTTGAATGAATGAATAAAACGTTTTTGGTGAATACTAAATATTCACCTAATTTGGCACAGATTATCTTCAGACCACAATCACCTTGAAATGTCAAAATAGAACTGAATTACAGCTGTTTAAACTTGGGACAAATCTGACAACCGCTTGCCACAGGAAAAATTCCTTATATTTTTACGCAGTCACTGACATCTGATTTCCAGCACTGAGCATAGCTCACTAGGATAAATTGGTGTCCTGGCAACGTCAATGTCAGAGATTCAAATCCAGCCAAAGCTGAGAAGCTTGTCATGTCTCTGATTCTCTGTTTAGCGAGACTATAAGCCACTGCAAAGGAAGCCAGGTACACCGCAGTCACTAGATGTCGAAAGTTTCTTCTGGTTTATCTGACCTGCTTGGCCACCACATTGCTGCTTGCAGCTATATTTATTATTATTATTATTACACATCTGTCATGGGAGTCTATGGCAGCCCCAACCACATGGTCAGAAGTTGTGAAATTTGGCACACTCTTTGGGGCCAGTCCCCTCATCAATTTCACCAAGTTTCATGTCTCCATTTCAAACCCTCTAGCGCCACCAATGGGTCAAAGTTGAAGGTGTGTTTACACACGTTACTTTTGAACCATATGCCGCATTTTCCAAAATGAGGCATCATTGGATTCCCTGGATCAAGACAAGTTCAACGCAGTCTATGACGTCATACCCAGTCATATAGATTCTCCGCCATTTTGAATGTTAAGGAGAAACGTTTTTTCGCTACTCCTCCTACAATTCATGTCGAATCTTCTTCAAAATTGCCACAGATGATCTTCAGACCAAGCCCCACAAAGGTTATCCCCTGGAGCTTTGATTTTCGCAACCGTTTGTTAGTTACAGCCAATCAAATTCAGCAACTGATCTGGAAAAAGGGAAGTGAGGTCATATCTTAGTGAATCTTTGATGCATTGACTCCAAACTTGGTGTATGGATTCATGACCCTGTTATTAAGAGGTCCGAAAAAGGTAGGGTCATTTGAGGTCTAGTGGGCGCTACAATAGACAAAACTGTGTTTTGACGAATAACTGTTGATTTGTTTGTCGTATTTAAGTGATTCCTATGTCTCGTGATATCTTAGGAGATCCCGTGTCTGACGCATGTTAACACATGATACCAGACGAATTGATGAGGCCGCCATTTTGAATTAATGAATTAAACTTTTTTCCCTACTCCTACACAATGTATCCAATATTCACCAGATTTGGCACGGATTATCTTCAGACCACAATCACCTTGATATGTCAAAATAGGACTGAATTACAGCTGTTGGGGCAACAACTTGGGCCAAATCTGACCACGCGTGCCACAGGAGAAACGGCTTACTTTTTGTATACAGTAACTGTACACAGCAAATCCCAGAGCTGAAAATGGCTCACTGGGATAAGACGGGCTCCTTTGAAGTGCAAGGTTGTAGGTTCGAATCCAGCCAAAGTCTCAAGCATGTCATGATACTAGTTTATCTGTTTAGTGAAGCCAGGTATGCGACAGTAGCTGTCGAGCAGTATAATCATAATGGTCACGATAATGTTTCATTCGCAGGGGATTTATACTCATGAAGACTCAGATTTATTGTGCTTTGTAGATATAGTGATGCTACATCTAGCCAGTGCATCGGATTTCTTGCATCATAATTTCTGAACAGATTTGTCATAAATCACAAGATTGGTCTCTTCTGATTCTATGTGGCATACTAAGTCGAAATATATCACACTGTCTTATCCCAGTGTCCGCCGTGTCCGCCATTTTGGGCGTCGGCCATTTGGAATTTTCATAAAAACAAACTCCTTGTTTGCCGTTGCTCCTATTTTCATGGACATGTAATCATCATTTTCAGACCACAATCACCTTGACATGTCAAAATAGGACTGAATTACAGCTTTTTATACTTGGGTCAAATCTGACAACGCTTCCCACAGGAGAAACTGCTTTTTTTTTTATACAGTAATTGAACACAGCATTTCCCTGCAGTGAGAATAGCTCACTGGGATAAGACGGGTTCCTCTGAAGTGCAAGGTCATAGGTTCGAACCAAGCTGCAGTCATCAAGCATGACATGATACTGGTTTATCTGTTTAGTGAAGCCAGGTATGCCACAGTAGCTGTCTAACAGTATAATGGTAATGATAATGTTTCATTCTCAGGAGATCTATACTCAAGAAGAGTCAGATTTATTGTGCTTTGTAGATATGTGTCCTCTAACCTCTAGGGGGGCGATCCCGTGTCTGACACATGTTAACTTGTGATACCAGCCGAATTGATGCCGCCATTTTGAATTAATTAATAAAACGTTTTTGTTCTCCTACAAAATGTATCAAATATTCACCAAATTTGGGACAGATTATCTTCAGACCACAATCACCTTGACATGTCAAAATAGGACTGAATTACAGCTGTTTAAACTTGGGCCAAATCCGACAACCGCTTACCACAGGAAAAACTGCTTATATTTTTACCCAGTAACTGAACTGTGATTTGCAGCACTGAAAATCGCTCATTAGGATACGTTGATGTCCTGGCAACATCAACCAGTGGCGGCGGCACAGGGGGGGCAGGGGGGGCGGTCGCCCCTCCGAAAAATATGTTGGGGGGGCGTCGCCCCCCTCAATAAAATCCACCGCAAATGTCGAGAGAAATTCACGGCGTGCGGCACTGCCGCGGAAAACGCCGTGTCCTTGTTCACTTCCGTGTTGTGAACTCCTCGGGACCTTCCCGATGTGCGGAGGAGTCATGTGATAGGCAACGCACCAAATATGGAACTTGAATCTGTCGGCGTCCGTCGCAAAGCGCGCAGCAAGCACTGCTGCCTGTGGCAATGAGCGCTTCTGCCTCCGGAGCAGACATCGCATTTACGCTGTTTTTGAAGCAATTAGGCCTACTGGATCGATTAAAAAAATTACAAAACGTTTGTACTCATAAACCTCCATATTCTTAATATACATTTGGATTCTGAATAGCAGTTACTTTTATAGAAATGAAATGTATGTATTTCTGTCATTTTCAAACTTTGCCAAGACATCCGACGGGCCGCCGAGCTGGATGCCCTGTTTGACACCCCTGATCTAGTCAAATGTGTTAGAAACATTAAAGAACAGGAACATGTTAGTAGAAGGCTTTGTTATCGGCATAACGGTAAACATAACAAATCAAAAACGAGCAGAACCGAATTATGAACGACGAAACTGTAAACAAACGCAACGCAAAAAATTGTGTCCATCGAACTGTAGCCCATACCATGATTTTACAAGTCGAATCTGAAAACGAAAACAAGATAATTGTTAAAGCACTTGCTGTCCTCAGTGTCACATGCATGGGTCAGTTTATTTTCGCGACAATCACACACCCTTCTCCAGAGAACGTAAGAGAAAAGTAGCTAAGTGTATAATGAAATTCTGCCCCCTAAAATGCAGGAAATAGCGTTTCAGAGGGTCTAGATTAAAAAAATTTTGCGGGGCAAAAAAATCTCGCCCCTCCATCACAAAAACCGTGCCACCGCCTCTGTCAACGTCAGAGGTTCGAATCCAGCCAAAGCCGACGAGCTTGTCATGTTTCTGATTCTCTGTTTAGCGAGACTGTAAGCCACTGCAAAGGAAGCCAGGTACACCACAGTCGCTAGTTACCTGTAGTCAAGCTACAAGCTATAGTCAATGCAATCCTCACACAAACTATCAAAATGATTTTAGATTTTCGAAACCAGTTTGTCCGGTACAGCCAATCGAAATCGGCAGCAGAGCCGCCAAACAGACAGTTGTGTCGTATCTCAGCAAATCTTTGATGGATTCACGCCAAACGTACTTGGAACCCTCTTCTGAGGATGTCGAAAGTTTCTTCTGGGTCATCTGACCTGCTTGGCCACCCCATTGCTGCTTGCAGCTATATTTCTTATTATTATTATTACACATCTTCTTCTGCCATGGGAGTCTATGGCAGCCCCTATAACCGTATTGTCAGAAGTTGTGAAATTTGGCACACTCTTTGGGGCCAGTCCCCTCATCAATTTCACCAAGTTTCATGTCTCCATTTCAAACCCTCTAGCGCCACCAATGGGTCAAAGTTGAAGGTGTGTTTACACACTTTACTTTTGAACCACGTCTCATTTTCAAAAATGAGGTATCGTTGTATTCCCTGGATCAAGACGAGTCCAACGCACTCTATGACGTCATACACATTTATACAGATTCTCCGCCATTTTGAATGTTAAGGAAAAGCGTTTTTTCGTGTCTCCTCCTACAATGTTTGTCGAATCTTCTTCAAAATTGCCACAGATGATCTTCAGACCAAGCCTCACAAAAGTTATTGTATGGATCTTTGATTTTCGAAATCGTTTGTTAGTTACAGCCAATCAAATTGATGTGGCCGCCATTTTGAATACAAGTTTTTTCGCTTACTCTCCTATAAAGTTTGTCCAATCTTCACCAAATTTGGCACAGATCATCTTCAGACCAAGCACCACAAAAGTTATCACATGGATTTTTGATTTTCGAAATCGTTTGTTAGTTACAGCCAATCAAATTGAGCAACTGATCTGGAAAAAGGGAAGTGAGGTCATATCTTAGTCAATCTTTGATGCATTGACTCCAAACTTGGTGTATGGACTCAGGACCCTCTTATTAAGAGGTCTGAGACAGGTAGTGACATTTGACCTCTAGGGGGCACTACAATAGGCAGGATTGTGTGTTGACCAATAACTGTTGATTTGTTTGTCTTATTTAAGTGATTCCTTTGTCTCGTGATATCTTAGTAGATCCCGTGTCTGACACGTTAACTTGTGATACCAGCCAAATTGATGTGGCCGCCATTTCGAATGAATAACACGTTTTTTCGCTAACCCTCCTATAAAGTTGTCCAATCTTCACCAAATTTGGCACAGATCCTCTTCAGACCAAGCCTCACAAAAGACATCACGTTTTTTTGATTTTCGAAACCTTTTGACTGGAACAGCCAAAGTCGTCAACCAAGCCACCATAAAAGAAGTGAGGTCATATCTCAGCACCTTTTTACTGCATTGACACCAAATTTGGTATAAGGACTAGGGACCTATTGGACCTCTAAAGAGGTCCAATAGGTCATGCCATTTCACCTCTAGGTGGCGCTGCAATAAGCAAAAATCTGGCACCAATTATCTTCAGATCAAGCCTCACAAACGTTTTCACATGGTTTTTGATTTTCAAAACAGTTTTTCCGGTAAAGCTGATCAAAGTTGGCGATGAAGCCGCCAAAACAGGAAGTGAGATCATATCTCAGGAAATATTTGGTGAATTGACATCAAACTTGGTACAGGTGCTCGGGACCCTGTTCCAAAGAGGACCACAAAAGGTTGTGTCATCTAACCGCTAGGGGGCGATCCCTTATCTGACACATGTTAACTTGTGATACCAGATGAATTGATGCGGCCGCCATTTTACGTTTTATAAAAAGTGTTTTCCCTATTCCTCCAACAAAATGTTCCAATATTCACCAAATTTGGCACAGATTATCTTCAGACCACAATCATTTTTTTTGTGAATTTTGTGAATTACAGCCGTTTAAACTTGGGCCAAATCTGACAACCGCTTGCCAGTAGTCATGAAGCGCACGGCGACGGTGCGCCGGTCTGCGTCACCGGAATTCTAATACGCACCTGTTTTGTGTTGGGACTAATTAGGACGGCTATGTAAGCCGAGATGTTTCCGACTTCGTTGTGGAGTCTCATTCTTGTTTCATGTTATGGCCGTGTGGCGTCTGACCTTTGTTTTGTGAAACCTTGTTTATTCTCAAGTAAAGACCTTGTGCGCTTTCATCCAAAAGACGCTGACTAATTGCCTGCTTTACCACACCAGTTGAAAAACTGCTTATATTTTTACACAGTAACTGAACACAGTCATTTCCAGCACTGAGAATAGCTCACTAGGATAAATTGGTGTCCTGGCAAGGGCAATGTAAGAAGTTCAAATCCAGCCAAAGCCAACGAGCATGCCATGTCACTGTTTTTTTGTTTAGCGAGACTGTAAGCCACTGCAAAGGAAGCCAGGTACAACTAGGGATGGGTATCGAGAACCGGTTCTTGTTTAGAACTTGTTTCGATTCCTTGGAATCATCAGCCAAATTCTAACGATTCTGCTAACGGTTCTCTGTGCCGTTGCGCATGCGCACATTTTTATAGTTTATTCAGACTGCAGCAAACATGGCAACTAGGCAGAAGCGTTCTAAAGTTTGGTTGTATTTCACACAACAAAATGACAACAACGCCACTTGTAACGCGTGTAAAAAGTATATTTCGTCGAAGGGAGGAAATGCCACAAATATGAAGAAGCATTTGAACACAGCATGGAATTAAGTTACTGGAATGTCATGTGTTCGATGCACGCAGCAGCGCAGCTAACGTTCGCGCTTCATAAAGGTGAGCTAAACTCCTCAAAAGTGATCACAACCACTTGTCACTGTGTGAAGCAATTTTCCTTTATTGTGTGTGACTACACAATCAAGTTATCTTCTGTCCCGTAGTTTGAAGCATACATTTTTGCTCTGACATTCGTCTCCCATTATTGATCACTTCACGTTAATTATCGGAGGGCATGTGTTATCAGCAAACTTTCGCGTTGTCGTGTTAACCCAATATTAGCTAAACTGAGCGACACTGTCATATTATATGATTTGACCTTGGCTGAAAATGGAAGATTCTATAGCTAAGCTAGCGTAGCTATAACTGACATAGCTTAGCTATAGAATCTTCCATTTCCAGCCAAGGTCAAATAGAAGTGTAGAAGAAGAGCAATGACAAAATGTAAATGTGTATGTATACATACTGTATATGGTGTGTAGCATTATAGAAAATTATATAACAGAACATTTATGTAAATTAACCCGTTTGTGCTCTCCCCCCCCCCCCCCCTTGCCCAATAAGAATCAATAAGAGAATCAATAAGGAATCGAATCGATAAGCAGGAATTGATGGAATCAGAATAGTTAAAATCTTATCAATACTCATCCCTAGGTACAACGCAGTCGCTAGCTACCTGTAGTCTAGTTGTATATAGTCATGGCAATCCTCACACAAACTATCAAAATTATTTTAGATTTTCGAAACGGTTTGATCGGTACAGCCAATCAAAATCTGCGGCAAAGCCGGCAAACAGGAAGTTGGGTCGTATCTCAGCAAATCTTTGATGGATTAAAAGCTGCATTTACTCAGAACCCTGTTCTGAGAATGTCTAAAATGTTTTTTGTTCATCTTACCTGCTTTACCGGTTTGGCCACCTCATTGCTGCTTGCAGCTATATTTCATTTTGGAATCATACAGATTAAATTCTGGTTTGGGGTAGTGGTGATAGTTGTCCTCATGTCTTTGAAAAGAGAGATTTGATTTTCGAAATTTAGATTATTTCATATTTCATATAAAATATGAAAAGGTATTCATTTTAACTGTTCCTAAAGGGTTAAAAAAAAGAAAAGAAAAAAAGATAAGACTAAAAGTTGAGGTTATTCGTAATTTGGATGTTTTTAAAATAGTTTTATTCTCTACAAATTGGTTCAAAAGTTGGTTGCTTCAGTGGAAGCTTGTCAATTCATAAAAGGGAAGATAGTTAACACACCATTGGTATTAGTGCAGGCTTCATAGAGAGGAAGAGATGACATTTAGGAATTTATGACTGACTGATCCAAACAGTGACGTTGGGAGTTTTATGGTTTTATGACTTTAGCTTCAGTACTTTGGCTTTGTAGTAAGACTAAGGGTTGGATGTAATACTGCCGAGTTGAAAATATTGGACTGTATTTAACCCAGAGTGAGAATATTGTTAGTTTATTTTACAAGAATTACAGAATACAGCAAACAGATGGAGAAATGGAGATTCGAATTTGGGCTAAACCACAAGAAAATACGTTTTGGAAAAAGGAAGGATATGAGAATAAAAATGGAGGTTGTATGGTCTGCATAAAACATTTATCTTGAGATTTTGCTCAGTTATCACATGGAAAGATCATGCCTCTAAAGTTTCTGTGATATCAAGTATGCATAATCCTTTTGTCAGTGCTATGACTACGACTCTGCTTCTGTCTGGAGAGGGCTCAAGGCCGATATATGCTTCTGCGTTTTTCGAAAAACGGACACATGGGAACGCCCTCGTCTCCGTGGAACGCCCTCTACGAGCTCTCCGTCAGCCCTCGGAGAGCAACGCAGAGCTCGACGTGCACCTCCTGAATTTTCTAACTATCCGTCGTAATTTCGGAGAGCGACGGAGAGCTACAGAGACCCCCTTGGCTGTGATTGGTCAGTATTAAGAACCGCTTGCGTCAGGGGCGGGGTTGCCGTGATAAACAGGACGAACAGAATCCTTTGACCGCCATTGCTGAAAGTTTTTACAATTCATATTTCAGCTAAACAGTACATGTAAATCAGTATCTGAATTAAAATGTGACGAGAAATGGGCAGTGTAGTTGCTGAAAATGTGCGTATTTTATTGATGAAACGGCTACATTTGTAAATTTGCTCCGACTTCTCGATAACCTAGGTAAATAAACACTCCACGACGACTTACAAAAAAACGTTGCGCCACCTACTCTTCTGGCGGTGAATTGTTTTCAGCACCCACAGCCTACGGAGAACCATAAACGAAGTCTATCCGTCCGTATCCGTGAGCCCGCCCATCCGTAAACGGAGACGCAGAAGCATATTTCGGCCTTCAGGCAGATTACCAACTTCAAGCCCAGAGCCCCCCACTCCACTAACGACTCCCGCCTGGCCAACGACCTGAATGAGTTCTACTGCAGATTTGAAAGACAATTGGACAGTCCTGAACTACCCCTTCCCACCCAGGAGGCCTCCCACCTCCCCCCCTCTACAGTGACGACTCTCTCCATTCAGGAGGGTGAAGTTAACAGAATTTTCAAGAGGCAGAATCCCCGCAAAGCAGCTGGGCCGGACTGTCTCTCCAGCCACCCTCAAGCACTGCGCTGACCAGCTGTCTCCGGTGTTTACCTACATCTTTAACACCTCCCTTGAGATATGCCATGTGCCAGCCTGTCAAGTCCTCCACCATCATCCCTGTGCCCAAAAGGCCAACAGGACATAATGACTACAGACCCGTCGCCCTGACCTCTGTGGTAATGAAGTCTTTCGAGCGCCTGGTGCTGGCACACCTTAAATCCATCACAGACCCTCTACTGGACCCCGTGCAGTTTGCCTACAGAGCCAACAGGTCTGTGGACGATGCAGTTAACATGTCCCTCCACTTCACCCTACAGCACCTGGACTCCCCAGCATCCTATGCCAGGATCCTGTTTGTGGACTTCAGCTCTGCCTTCAATACCATCATCCCTGCCCTGCTTCAGGACAAGCTCTCCCAGCTGAACGTGCCTGATTCCACCTGCAGGTGGATCACAGACTTCCTGTCTGACAGGAAGCAGTGCGTTAAGCTGGGAACACAAGTCTCTGACTCCCGGTCCATCAGCACTGGTTCACCCCAGGGCTGCGTCCTTTCTCCTCTGCTCTTCTCCCTGTACACCAACAGCTGCACCTCCAGTCATCCGTCCGTCAAACTCCTGAAGTTTGCAGACGACACCACCCTCATTGGGCTCATCTCTGGTGGAGACAAGTCTGAATATAGGTGGGAAGCGGCCAACCTGGTGCAGCCAGAACAACCTAGAGATCAATGCTCTTAAGACAGTGGAGATGGTTGTGGACTTCAGGAAGAATACAGCCCCACTCACCCCCATCACCCTGTGTGACTCCCCAGTCAACACTGTGGAGTCCTTCCGCTTCCTGGGCACTATCCTCTCCCAGGACCTCAAGTGGGAACTGAACTCCCTCACCAAGAAAGCACAACAGAGGATGTACTTCCTACGGCAGCTGAAGAAATTCAACCTGCCAAAGACAATGATGGTGCACTTCTACACAGCCATCATTGAGTCCATCCTCACCTCCTCCATCACCATCTGGTACGCTGCTGCCACTTGCCACGGACAAGAGCAGGCTGCAGCGTATCATCCGCACTGCTGAGAAGGTGATTGGCTGCAATCTGCCTACCCTCGAGGACCTGCACACCGAGGACCCTGAGGCAAGTGAGGAAGATTGTGGCCGACTCCTCCCACCCTGGTCACTCCCTGTTTCAGTCACTCCCCTCCGGCAGAAGGCTGCGGTCCATCAGGCCCAATACCACACGCCACAAAAACAGTTTCTTCCCTTCCGCTGTTGGCCTCTTCAACAAGGCCAAGGGTTCACACTGACTTCATGACTCAATGCCCTTAAAACACACTGCACAATACAATCTTGTATCATTTGTATTTTTTGTAATATTTGTATTTTTATATTGTAAATTACTGCAACTTATATTTTATTTTATAGTTTATTTTAATCTAATTCCACTTAGTATTGCTAGTTATGTACCCTTAGTATAATTAGTCCTCATATTAAAATTTTAGATTCCTATATGTTTAATGTTTCCACCTTCCTGCCAAAGCAAATTCCTTGTCTGTGCAAACTTTCATGGCGAATAAAACCCATTCTGATGCCTTTTTTATTGCATGCTTATGTTTGAGTCTTATTTTTCTTAATGGACTGTTTGGGTTTAGTAAGGAATTGTGATAGAATTTTAGGACATTGTTAAAATGTATGTGTTTTATAAATTTTAACTGTGTTTTATGACATTGTTAAAATGTATGTGTTTTATATAGACAGTGAAATGTAAGAAACTGAGGCTCTGTAGGATGCATGCTCTGTAGGATGAGTTTAGCAGATTGTCTTAAAGTATTTATGACCTATATCTAACTAAGAGCCAGAGGCCTGGCGGTTGGGGGATCCTTCGGTTCTCGTGACCTAGGGATTGGGTAGTTGACCCAGCTGCTCTGACATTTTGGCCAAGGAGATTGTGCCTGGTATCCTGACTGTGTTTCATTAACTATCTCCTTATTTAGGGAGAGCTGCTACATCAAACGACTGTGGGACTCTTGGCTTGGGGGTTATATTGTCTTAGACTGTCACTGACCAGTGCTAGCCAATCATGGATACCGCTAAATTGATTAATTGACCATCTAAGAACATCTGTTCTCAGTTCATATAAGGCAGTGTTTTTCTCATGTTCTTTATCACTTTACCGAACGACCTGTAGCATGTCCTTCGGTCATGACTGATCACAGAGGGCCTCATCTACTAATGCTTTTGTGCCCACTTCAGGCGTATTTGTTTCACAATTTGCGCGTAAAAGCATGGCAGGTATGTACAAAAATGCGGTAAAAGCGCATACTGCGTGTCGCGGGAACTGAAAATGGCAAATTGCGCTTTACCGTGTCATGCATATGCATTTACGGGAGGGTCAAGGGGAAAGTGGGAGTTTCCCATAAAGAGATGGGAGGGGATGCGTAAAGTGTGCCTAATTATGTATTCCGCGGTATATACAAAAAATGCCTGTGAAAGCGCACCTCTATTTTGCTGTGAAAATTCTCAGCCTTTTAAAAACAGGCGTAAACCAGGATGCGCATATGCCTCCTGGTGAAATGGCAGCCATAACCCGAGCAAGACAAAGACATAGGCCAAAGGATTTTTGCCACAAGGATTACACTGAGTTGAGTGAACACGAAATATTTACGCGTTACAGATTAAGCAGCCATGCAATATTACAGTTACTGGAAGAAATCAAAGATTGAATCTCCGACTCAGCGTTAACATTCCATTCCAGCGGTTGTTAAAGATCCTGTAAAGTGGAACTGAAAACGAGTTTTAAATTTGCCACACCACAGAATAATGTGTTATTAACTACCCATCCAAATTCGAATGAAAAAATAACACAGACAAGTATGTTAAATTAGGCTTTGAAATCGTGAAAAATCAGCACTCTTCTCTGCTTGAGACTGGGGGGGCGTGTCACCTTGAAGGAGCTGAAGCTCGGCCCCCTTGCTGGAAGGCGCCAGCTCTCTCAAGTAGGCCACCTCCGACCCAGATAATGGACGCTACGTCAAGCTGAACAAAACCGTATAGAATTAGAATTTATTTGTTCAATGAGTGAAACATACAGATGCATATAAATGAAATGTTCCCCTGAGCTGTAACAGTAAAAATGGACACCAGAGACAGCAGACAGTGAGCTCTCCAACTAGGCTACTTCTAACACATTAGCTACCATTTCACCAAAATACCATCATTCTACACCGAGTAGCCTAATATCAATTTAGCGGTTTGCACTAACTCATAGCAGAGATACCTCTGGAAAAGTTACAGTATGTAGTATAATTATAACAAGCACACAGAACAGAGTGATGAACTGCTGGCGGCGGTGGATTGCCCAGGTGCGACTGGAGGAGGAACGGCCAGGAGGGCGATGCTCGGTACGGCTCCGTGCTGCAAGAGAAGCAGTGTGTCCGCGAACCCCGTCTGTCTCTGGTCCATGTTAAAACTATCCGCTGTGAAATGGTCACTGCATTTAGTCATTTAGCAGACTCTCTTATCCACTGCAGAGGCGGCGTGGCTCTCCACAAAATCAATCCACCTATTTTTCCTTTCCTCATCAATAGGGAAATTAAATAGTGTTGCAGCGCAGCTGAAGTTTTTGCATCCAGGGAAGATGCAGTTGCGGGTGGAGGGAGACATCCTGAAGCTAGCTGATGTAGGCTACAATAACAGTACAGCAGTCAGTGATCTGACGTAGATGGGTCGAAATGACATAGATGGGTAACTTTTTGGCCCGCCCATTAAAACCTGATCTGAAAACGGAAGAGAAACTGTTCTACGGTCTAACTACACATTTCGGTGCAACAAAGTTTTAGCGCTTTGCACATGCTTTCAGGAACTCATTTCACACGTATTTAATGTACTGAGAAGCAAATCATGGAATTGACTTACAGGATCTTTAAACTCCTTGCTACATTACAAATATTGGAATCAGGATAATTTCAAACAGTCATCGCTGTTTTGACTTTGGTGGCTGATTCATGATAGAAAGAGAGAAGGAGGCCCATTCAATTGCGCGTTTAAATGCTCGCAATGTACGTTATAGTGGGCGGAGAAAGGCGCTGATTACCCGATGACCTGCAGGTTTCGTAAATACGACGTAAACTGAAGTATCACAGCGTGCGCAATCTGCGGGTTGTCCATACGTTTGCGAATGTACGTACGAGGCCCAGAGTACTCGGTTTTCTGGTGTTTGTACAAACTAAATAAATTGGCTGTGTCTACAACCGCGCACTTTACTAAGTACACTGCAATACAGTACACTGCAATACAGTGCACTGCAATACAGTGTACTGCAATACAGTGCACTGCAATACAGTGCACTTACATCTGTAGTGCACTCCGTCGCTGAGTAGTGCCGTCTCAAATGGAACATTTAAGTTAACCACTTGGCGGGAAGTGACGGACTCAAATCTGCTTGCGAGTCATTTCGTCCGCAAATAAAATGCTGCCGAAAGGGCTCCTCCTCTTCCGCTACATAGCCAATATGGCGCCCGTTTAGGGCGAGTAGTGTCCATCGTTGTACACTGCATTTTTTTACCGTTTGCAGTGCGCCATCCGGGTACTTTCAGTGCCCTGATTGCTGCTGGTTTTGCTGAGTGTAAGCGCCCTAAGCACTGAAAGTCAGTGCTCGAAGTGCACAAGTGCTCGGTAGTAGACACAGCCATTGTATTGAAACAGCCATCTTGACTATTTGAAATGCACAGTACCGCTAGAATATTCCACCACACTTGCATCATATCAACTGGCTTGGAACATTGTACAAGCTAAAAAGCCATACAATAAAGGGGAGTTCGTTAAAAAATGCCTCAGAGACATTGAAATCTTGTCTCCTGAAAACGACAAACTAAAACGAATGGTATCAGACGTCCAACTGTCTCGCCAAACTGTTGAACACAGAATATCGGACATTAACATGGCTATTGAATCGCAGTTGCACTCTGATCTCCAAGCATGCGAGTATTTTAGTGTTGCATTGGATGAGTCTTGTGACATACAAGACAAGCCTCAGTTGGCAATATTTGCACGGTCTGTGGCAAACAATTGTGTGATCAAAGAAGAACTCATTGATATTGTGCCATTAAAAAAGACAGAACACGTGGCATAGATTTGAAAGAAACAATGATGGGTGCATTTGTGAAAGCAAATCTGCCCATACCGAAGCTAACTGCAATAGCTACGGATGGAGCACCAGCCATGATCGGATGTAAATTGTTATATTTGTATTTGTGGACTTGGTTGAACTGAGAGTTTGTGTGTGTGAGACAGTGCACACAATGTTCATTGTTGAAAATGACTGGCCTTTTTGTCATTTGTCATCATGTTGGTGTGTGACATTTACAGGAAATCTGGCCGAGCAGAGGTCTGTGTGTGTGTGTGCGTGTGAGGAAGGGAGGGGCGATGTTCATGTGTGCCCGTGTGTATGATGTGGCTCTTTGCAGTAACAGTAAAAAAAAATTGGCTCTTAGTCTCTGACTGGTTGGCCACCCCTGCTGTATATACTCAAATGAGTGTGTGTACACACTGTACACAGTAGGGTCCAAGTGTCTGAGACCACAAGTCAAAATACTTAAATTAAGTATTTGTTTCTAAATACTAATATTTCATTACAAATTATAATATCAGCATGATAAAGGTGTTGAGACGAATTTGTAGCAGCGCGACTTAATGTTTAATAAAAGCACTGCTAATACTAGCAGCCAAACGTGTGATTAGCTAGCTTAAGTAACAAGTTGAATCTTGTTTTACTGGACTATGACCATGAATTTCAGAATCTTAGTATTTTGTACGTCCCCCTTTTACTTTAATGACAGCATGCACTCGAGCTGGCATGCAATTTCATGTGAAATCATGTTGGGATTATCACGATTATCATGTTCCAAAGATTTTCTGACTTTTGGACCTGACTGACAGACATGTGCATCGTGTGCATGTCTCACACACTCACTTGGTATCAAATGTTTGTTCACCATACAAACACTAAAGCTAGCTACTGTAATCTAGATAGAAGAATAACACAGTGCAACAATACTTTGTTCACCATGCCTGGTAGCTGAGATGTGGTTACTTACGACTAATAAATACAGATCAGTCGTTGACTGACCACTGAAAGTATTGTTAGTGTAATCATTACTGGAGAAAAATGCACTTCAGATCCTTGATCATCTGCTGTACTGTCTAAATAAATAATTTGCATGTCCACACACAAACACCATAGTAGACAAAGAACAGAGTAGATTGATGTGTACCTTGCCGAGCAACAATCAGACTGGCAATGCAGTCAGGAACACTAGTGCCAGCTGCCAGGAAAGTGATGCCCATGATGACGTCAGGAATGCCAAGTGTAAACCCAATTATGGTTACCTACAAAAAAAACAATTGTGAGAGGTTGCGCGCGCACGCACACACACACCTACAACGGTGCAACTCACCATCCACACCATGAAGTAGGAGAAGACAGCAATCCAGACAGTGGAGAGGATGAATGAGAGCATGAAGTACTTCTCCCAGCGGGGCTTGCCACAATTGGGGATAGTGAAGAAGAGAAGCAGCAGCAGGGGCCAGGAGATCAGCCACTTAAACTTACTACCAATGCCCGCTAAAGGACAAACAGAAGAACGGGAGAAAAAGTCAGCCGTGAGGCTGATATTAGACCTGTCTACTGGGGCTGGATCTTGTTTATAGTTGGAAGCAATTCCTAATGACAGATAATTGGACAGCCATGTTCAAATGTGAAGGGGGAATGATAATTAGTCAAGGCAATTAGTCAATTCTATGAAGTAAGGATAATTTGGGTTATGGGTACAAAGTGTATTGAACTGGAAGCTATATATTTGGTTGGTTAAGATTAGGTGCATTTGCCTGCTGTATATCATGAACTACTGCAATAAACAGTTTAATTATTATACTTGGAAAAGTTATACACAAAGAAACATCACAAAACATTGAGAGTGTACACACAAACCTGGCACATGGAAGGGAGATATGGTGTCATTCTCTTCTTGTTCACTGGGCTTGTCTTCAGGCACGTTTCCGTTTTCTATGTCCACTTTCCCATCAATTACTGCAGTCTCCACGCCATTGGCGGCCTGGACCAGCTTCTGTCGCTTTCAGAGGACAGGTCACCATGTGACTAACAGCACAATGCAAATTATTACAGACCTATCAAGTCAAGCATGAGTACATCTTTACACAAACACCCCCACAATACCTCAGTGATGATAAGGCGACTGGCCATACGGAGCCGGGTCTTGGGGCCAAAATGGCTGGTGACCATGATCCGGAGCCCGGCCTCAGGGAAGCGGAACTTGGGAGGGCTGGCATTCATAATTTCATCTACCATCACCACAGAGCCACGACTGTAAGCTCTACTGGGCTTGACTAGGAGAGAGAAAGAGTGTTTAGAAAACCTTGTGTAAAAGGATGCCACACTGTGTGAAGCGTTGAACGGTTGTTGATGTTACGCTGTAAAATGCCTAGTTCAACTCAATTCCAGTTATTTGTACACTAGTCTAAAAAGGCTTCATTTGATTTTTATATTATATAAAACACAGTACCGTGTGCATGTCAAGACACACACACTGATACCTCAATCATTAAATTCAGGTGTTTCCTTCAGTCCCATAGCCACGGGTGTATAAAATCAAGCACCTAGCCATGCAGTTTGCCTTTACAAACGTGAAGAAAATGGGTAATTCGAAAGAGTTCACTGAATTAATGTGTGGTACTGTAACTAGATGCCATCGTTGCAACAAGTCAATTCATTAAATTTCTTCTGTCCTAGATATTCAACTGTAAGTGGTATTATTGCAAAGTGGAAGTGTTTAGGAATCACAGCAACCAGCCACAAAGTGACAGACCCCCATAAAGTTAGAGTGCTGAGGCACATAGTGTGTAAAGGTTACCAAAGCTTTGAGCACTCATAACTGCAGAGTTCCAAACCTCCTCTGGCATTAACATCAGCACAAAACCTGTGCAGATAGCTTCTTGGCCAAACAACTGCACGCAAGCCTTACATCACCAAGCACAATTGCCAAGCGTCAGATGGAGTGGTATAAAGCACGCTGTCACTGGACTGTCAGTGGAAATGTGTTCTGTGGAGTGACAAATCACTCGTCTCTCTGGCAGGGAAGGATGAGTCAGGGTTTGGCGAATGCCAGGAGAACATTACCTGCCCGACTGCATTGTGCCAACTGTAAAGTTTGGCGCAGGAGGGATAATGGAATGGGGTTGTTTTTCTGGGGTTGGCCGAGGCGCTTTAGTTCCAATGAAGGGAAATGTTTATGCCTCAGCTTACCAAGACACTTTGGTATATTTTATGCTTACAACTTTGTGGCAACAGTTTGAGGAAGGCCCCTCTCTGTTCCAGCATGACCCAGTGCACAAAGCAATGCTATAATAGCATTGTTGGATGAGTCTGGTGTGGAAGAACTTGACTGGCCCGCACAGAGCCCTAACCTCAAACCTACTGAACACCTTTGTGATGAACTAGAACAGAGATTGCGAGTCAGGCCCTCTCGTCCAACATCAGTGTCTGAGCTCACAAATGCTCCTCTGGATGAATACAGTCACTCAAAAATCTTGTAGAAAGCCTTCCAACAAGTGCAAGCTGTTATAGCTCAAAAGGGGGAGACCAACTCCATATTAATGCCTATGGATTTAGAATGGGAGGCCATAAAAACTCCTGTAGGTGTAATGTGTAAGTGTCCACATACTTCTGGCCATGTAGTGTGTGCGCGCGTCTCAGCCATAACATTACAACCACTGACAGGTGAAGTGAATAATACTGATCTGATCCATGGAGGCCCCACCTTGCAACTTACTGCTGCTAACGTATTGATGCCAGATACCACAGTACACTTTCAAGGTCTAGTGGAGTCCATGCCTCAGCGGGTCAGGGCTGTTTGGTGTAGTAGTTTTGGGGGGGGTGTGCGTATGGGGTGTAATCAGTGTAAGAGTAGCTGCACACAGTGCATTCACGTGTACCTGATACGGGTGAATTACGTGTGGGCTACTCTGGCGAGTTTTAGAAAGTGCGGAATGAATTCTACACCTTACAGTTTGATAGAAAATTTGGTGTGCGTATAAACAGGCGTAATTTGTGCATATTACATTTGATAAGGCGTGCGTATAGGCACGCGTTATATGTGCTTCGAATACTTTGTTCAATGATGAACATCCTCATCACTAGAATCGCAGAGCCATTTTCTCTTTTACTTATTGTCCCAAAATTAACTTGCCTTAAGTCAATCTGTAATTCATGTTCGAAAACAATAATTTAAAAACAGCGATTTCACCCACGCCGAAAGATCTCATGCGTCTAGGCGGGCAGGTGTTCGCAGGCGTTTCTGTGCAATGGTGTCAGTATGCAAAGCACACAACACCTGCATATGCGCACGACTAAATATCTATCAAACAGTTAGGCTTAGTGTTCACGTAGGCCTCGCATATTTGAGGCGCATGTTAGGTGTAGTGTACACGACACGTACACGTTGTTCACACGTCAATAAAATACGTGTGCACAACGCCAGCGTGATGTGTGTGAACGCCTGTGTCAACTGAAAGTCAATGTAAAGTTCTCGTGTGAGTTCAGAGGTTTGATATCATCGCGCAGGCGTGTGCAGGCGATACTGTGTGCTTTGCATATTAACCGGTGACACGTATTACATCTTGTGTGTGTGTGTACACACATATATATATATATATATATATATATATACATACACACACACACACACATATATATACACACACATATATATATATTATATATATAAAACCGCTGAATATGACAAGCTAACATGCAGAAAAACTCATGACACTTAATAAGCAATATTGGGTTTAGCAAGGCTAAAGAGACAGGCACTTATATGAGTGAAAGGAAAGCAACCTGTGCACAGAAAGGAGCAGACAAAATAAAATGCACAAGTTAGCTTTGGAGTCTATTGGTAAAAATGATGAACCACTCTGCCGACAGAAAGCAGTCCTCCACATTAGCCTTTGCCATTACCAGAAGGAACAGTGGGTCAACAATTCCATTCCTCCAAACATGCCTCATCCCCTCAGAATGTTACTCGATGCTTTTTTGCCTGGGGGTCTGAGGTCCTAAATGCAGGTTATTCGTTTGCAGCCTGTCTAGTTAGCCTTACCTACTGGGAGTAGTGGCAACGGTGGGTCACACACACACTATCAGAACAAGCCTTACCATCCTCCATCTCGCTGCTGGCTGCCGCATTACCGTTAGCCACATTCTTGCCCCCTTTTCCTACGAAGAACTTCTGCATGCTGGAGTTAAACCTGGACAATTGTGTTGAGAAAAGTCACAGAAACATTACTTTCACATCTATTCACTAGGCCAAGTAGTCAAAAGATACTTAGCATATTTTATATAAATGCAAAGCTGCAAAAAACTGAAATTATAATATAATTGTTTTAAACTGAGTAGGCCTCAGATGTAAGGAATCTGACACAGTCAGTGTGTGTAAGCATGACAACAGTGGTAACCAGTCTGACACGGTCAGTGTGTGTAAGCCTGAGAACCCATCTAGGAGAAAGAACACTCCTTCCCCTCCAAATTAGATAGAAGGGTGAAACAACTAAGCCTGTTTTCTTAGCCATGGCAGAGGGAAAGATTAAACTCTTATGGGCAGGGAGCGAGCAAGCTGTGGATGAGACACACACAGATTACCGGGGGAGTGACCTGACCATGACACATGCACGCGACTCGTTTATCACATCTGTATATGGCTGCATGTCTAGTTATGCGAATGCCAGCGATACATTAAATCATAATAGCCAAGGGCTTTTATACTGGTGATTTCAAGGATTTTATCTACCACAAACACCCACATCAATACAACTTACATATTTACAAAGCTGCTCTACATCTGTCATACAGTATAACGATTAAGAATCTCAGAAGCATTAAACATTCCAAGGTGCCATCTTTTCTGCAATACCACCAATAATTGTGTAGAGAAAGGACATTCTAAAAGGATTCCTGATGAAAATAGCTATAATCCTCTTATTTCACCCACTATGTACTAGGGGTGTAACGATACATGTATTTATATTGAACCGTTTCGGTACAGGGCGTTCGGTTCGGTACAGGGCTGTGCACGGCTGAGTTCCCGGAACGGAAATAGAGTGGTTTATTTTTGCTTGGGAACACTTCAGATCTCAGACTCAAGTGTCAGACTCAGGCGAAACGGCATTACACCTGGGACACACTGCCTGCGATCTGCTGCAACGTGCCTGGAAGCGCCGCCTTTTACGCTGCGATCGTTTCGGCAGATGGTCTAATTCTTTTGCGAGACACTTGCGAAATCAGCTGCAGGATGATAAAATACACCATATTAGTTGATATATTTGAATACAATAACATGTTATTAAGAATTTACTACATTAATTGTAGACTACGGTGAACATTTGTAAAGTTGTAGACTTTATAATGATTTTTGTTATATTACTTGGAGGCCTACATAGCCTACTTTACCAATATTCACCCTATATTAAACCTAACTACACAATGTTGGTAACGAACGGCCTTTACATGTGGTTACCCTGATGAAAACAAATGAAAATAAACGGATTGATCTGTTGAGCTAGCATGCCCGTAGTTGTTTTGTTTGTTTGAGAGAAACGAGTAGTCACACGTCGCACACAACACACACGCGTACAGACATAGCCTACCGAGAGAGAACCCCTAAGTCGATTTCAAAAATCAGTGAGAAATTCAAGGAGATGGACGACATCAAATTAATTCTCGAAGTTGAAAAGCACAGGGAGTTGTATGACCCCCAGCAACAATTTTACAAGGACAACGTAGGCTAGATAAGGATCAATGCTGGGATATAGCCAATGCCATGTTTATGTATCATGTCAGCGTAAAGGAAAGCTCAGAGTAGCTGAAAGCAGAGACTGTTTTGAGTCTGTCCACTCCCTATTAAGCTAGCCTGGCTCTTCCCTCCTACGTACTTCCGCTCAATTTTGATTTTGCTTCTGTACTAGGTCTGGCCATTCGGTACGTAAGTCAGATTTTTCAGGTTGATTTTCAACCGGCCAATCGGCCAACAGAGGGAGTGGCTGTCGTGCGAGTTTGTGTTGTAGTTCCGTAATGGCGGCGGAGAAAGATGCGAGCGAAGCCATTCGGTCCTTTGTGGCAACACTGCCGAATATCCATAAGCCAAAGCCAGAGCAAGAACAAGTTTTGCTGAGTTTTGTTGGTGGCCATGATGTTGTGGCCCTCTTCCCCACGGGGTTCGGGAACAGTTTGATTTTCCAGCTACGGCAGCTAGCTCTGTTACAGCAGTGGTAAAGGAATTGGCTAAGGCGAACGCTAGCGATTGGTTATGGCAGATCAGAGTGGCTCTGGGCAGATCCAATAGTTTTAAACTTCAACAGAGTACCCGCCTACAAGGAAGTCAACGCTTGTCAATGGAGCGAGGCCAGACTCTCTGTACAAATGAAATGTACGAGAGTCTGGTTAGGACCAGGCTACTATTAAGCCCCATTGTACCGAATTTGGTTGCAGTTCCACCAGAGTTCCACTGGGGGTGAACGCGAGCGAGTGCATGCTGAATGGGAGTCTATGGAGCTAAACGGCTACATTTTTCTCTTTCGCCTGATTGTCATTGAGAAATCTCAGATTTGATTGTAGTTTTTTTAATGTTCAACATGGATCATAGGTCGAAAGTTGAATGAACGAGTACTTATGTCTTTTCGATTTCTTACAGGACGAGTTGTTGTTGCCCATAACACGCTAGCATTCTGCTAATGAATGCTGATTGGTTAGTGAAGGACTGACTACGACCAGAGATCCCGCTTGATAGCATCCGAAGCAGAATCAGAATGTCAAAGCATTAGCAACAACATTAGCAAGCCAAAACTCTTTCTAGCATGTATATTGACAGGGAGAGCCATAGATATATATAAAGGCTAGATGTCTCGTCCGCGTTGCTGGCCAACGGAGTCGAACGTCCACACATGGCGGCCATCTTGCTACAGTCAACTCGCTCACCCATAACATTGTGTTGGTGCTACATGTACTTTTTAAATTACCACAACTTGCTCAATTTCCAATTTGGTTTGTTATCAACGTCAGAGATGTTAAAAACATAATTATTCATAATTAAGTATGCAGTGGCATAACGACATCTCTGACGTTGATAACAAACCAAACCGTTTAAAAATCGGTTGGAAGTTGTGGTAATTTAAAAAGTACCAACACAATGTTATGGGTGAGCGAGTTGACTGTAGCAAGATGGCCGCCATGTGCGGACGTTCTAGACTCCGCCGTAAGACATCTAGCCTTTATATCTATATATCTATGGGGAGAGCATAACCCAGGGGTACTCAGTTAGAAACCCAAAAGGTCCACTAACCAAATTTCCATTCAGTCCAGGGTCCAGAACAATTATGGTTTATTGGGGGGGGGGGGTGCTTAATGTTGCGGGCGGTAGGGACGGACTATGAGTAAAAATAGGACATGCACATTCTATGTTTGATGTGATGCTAGTTCGTGAGAATGCTAGGATACTTAATGCGAGCACGCGTAGCGCGCAAGACCATTTGTTTTGCCTTTATTTGAGCGCAAAACAGTTTTTGGAGCTTTATGTAAAATGAACATAGACGTTTTTCAATTGATAAAATCAAAATAAACTAAAATCATAGTGAAGGTGATGTCTTTTTGTCTCTTAATTTTTCAGCCCCACCCTTACGTTTCTTAGCCTGGTTTTCCATTGTTATTCTTCTCCCGGTGCTCCAGATGGCCAGTCCTCTACTGCGGGGCTGGGCAGTGCCGCGGTGGTGAATTTTCAAGTCATATCATTGGAAATTCTCGTGCTGTCAGGGGGTGCTACAGCACTCCTAGTTCCCACGGCCATGATAGTGACGTTTCACATTAGCTACCAATATTGACAAAGGCAACAGTCTCATTAAACACATCGGTTTTGTGCTCCCCACCCGCAGCACAAATGCATACTTGTCTGAAATTAGGTCTTTTTGGAATCAACTTTTCGCCATGTTTTTTGCTAAGGAAGAAACAGGTACTGTTAGCAAATCAATTAGCCTGCGTTGTTGCGAATGACACACACAACCTGACCCACAGAGGTTGCCAACTTTCAGTGAGTGAGTTGTCATGGTGATTACAGTTATTAAAGCTCCTGATTGGACCTTTGTATTGGACAAGTAACATACAAACCACATTTAGTTGGAACAAAAAGATGTGCCGGTTAAAATGGAAACGTTCCGTCAAAATGAATTAATTCCATAATAATATATCGGTTATAGGTCCGGGTCCGGATATGGAACCGCCTGGGTGCGGACCCGGACCGCGGTCCGCCAATTAGTGACCCCTGGCCTAACCTGTCAGCTGTGTTGTCGATGCCTCGAGAGAAAAAAGAAAGTGACCAGGGGTCTCATTTATAAAACTGCGTAGGATTCTTACTAAAAGTGTACGTACGCCCAAAAGCCTAAAATGGCGTACGCCATAAATGGTCAATGCAAAGCACCTCATGAATGACCCTGGCATGCGATTGTTCTTTACGGTGAATCATGGCGCATGACAACTTCTCAGACACTGTTATCCCATTGGCGGAGGCCCGAAAACCACATTATTTGGTGGCCGGTGGATCACCAATAAAAACAACTGTGCGAGTGGCGTCAACTGTGCCAGTGATACCGCGAGTCGAGATACAATTTGAAAACAAAAGCGTTTTGTTATTGAACAGTGGTCTATTGAAGTCTGGACTGATAACGAGGACGTAGAGTGTAGCGATTGCGCGGGAGATTAGCGACTGTATTTCCAGTTTTTGACATATGATGATATATGCACAGTATTAAAGAAATACATTTTGTTATACAATGTGTTCTGCAGTTATCTAAAGGTAGGATATGTGATGTTATCCTGTATTCCATGCAGTCGGGCTCGGGCATCTCCCCCTCCTACATCCCGTAGTGGACAATCTGATGGTGAGACATACAGCGCTGAATTTTTATTAAAATTTGAGTTGGATTGTACAAGGCGTTTATGGAGCAATTATCACTCAGTACAAGCGCAAATAACACTGCTGGATTTAATTTTCATGATAATTATGAAATCGAGTGAATGTGAGTGTGGAAAACAAAATATATAAATAGTAGTAATAAGAGTAATGTTCTTCCCACATTCACTTTCTGCAGTCTGACTACAGTACGGTCATCTGCGTCGCCAATTTCAACTGTTTCCAAAATGTGCGTAGGCCTACGGGAGGGTCAGAGTTTGCGTGGAGGACCGCACATTCTCCCGTCAAGTTTGTTTTTTTATAAATCACAACTTTTGCGTGGAAAGTGGCGTACGCACATTTTCAGCCCCGTTTTGTGCGTACACAAGCTTTATAAATGAGACCCCAGAGCTTGCCATTAAGCAGTATCTCTGGTCGTATGATGTGTATGACGTCATTGACATTTAAAAAGGCTTTTTAGAACAGAAAGGCGACTTTTAAAAAATCTAACACCCAGCAGTGTGTATTTTTTTTGCCTCCACTTTCGAATTCAGAATTCAAATTACTAAACAAAAAATGATATCCTGAGAAAAGTGGATTTTGAGGGGTATAGCTCCATAGACCTACATTCATTCTGCACTCGCTCGTTAGTGCCCTCATATGGACCTAGAGTGGAACTGCAACCAGTTCAGAACCCGGAAGTTTGCCGAAAGTGGCAGTTCTCCCTATAGACCAATTATCACCCTACATCACACCACTGTCAAGAATGCTCAACTGCGCATGTCGGCTGCAAAAGACGAACTTTGCCCGGGTATAATACACTTGGAGTGTCGATCAGGTCATCATATATCTCTGGCCACTGGATTTCAGAGCTTGACATTAACTTTTTGAGCACTTGTCCTTTGGACAAGTACATTTACGTTTCATTTGTCCATGCACAAAAGTCACTTGACCCCCGATACCTTTAAATAGCCTGACCAAGTGATAGGGCAAAACTAGCCTGGCTAACGGAGGTCACTTTCTCAGGCAAATGATGAATGAAACAGGCTCGGTTAAAGAAATCCGAGATGCTGGCTATCTTCAGCAGGCTCGTATCTACAAAAGGCAGTCCTCCCTGACGTTTTTACTGTAGAATGGAGTGAACGGGCAAAACTAGGCTGGCTCGGGCAAAACTAGCCTGGCTAACGAAGGTCGCTTTCTCAGGCAAATGATGAAACAGGCTTGGTTAAAGAAATCCGAGATGCTGGCTATCTTCAGCAGGCTTGTATCTACAAAAGGCAGTCCTCCCTGACCATCATCCGTTGGAATGTTGCAGGTGAGTTGGTCAACCCCATGGGCATAGACCGCCACTGGTATAGGCCTCGGCCAGTGAAAAAGGCAGTCCTCTCCCTGTCGCATTCTGCCACCTCCACTTGCCAGTACCCATTCGAAAAGTCCAACGTGCTGAACCAGGAGGAGCCCGCAAGAGCGTCCAGAGTGTCATCCACCCGGGGAAGAGGGTGGGAATCCTTTATCGTGACTGTGTTGAGTCTGCGATAATCCATGCAGAATCTGCATTCTTCTCCCCCTTTCTTTCTCACCAACACCACCGGAGCTGCCGAAGGGCTATACAGCTCTCCTCAATTACACCATCAGCCAGCAGCTCAGCTCTTTTCTCAGATGTGCGATAGGCACATTGTTTGACTGGGGGGTGATCACCGGTTTGAATGTGATGTTTCACCAGGTCACATTTCCCTGTATTTTTCTTGCATGCACTGAAAACACCACTAAACCTATGTAAAAGCTTAGTCAGTTCTGCTCTCTGCTTTTCAGTGATAGGAGAATCGTCTAGTGACATAGCAGGCACTGGTATGTTTGTATTTGCCAAAATTAAAATTTTTCTGAGGAAGTGGAGTGAGATCTGACTCTTCCACATGGTAAAACTCACCTAACTGCATTCCGTGTTTGAGTGTTAAGTCATTACATGTGGGGTTAAGCACATGGGTAGCTGTGACTCAATTCTTCACAGATGTCACAGTGTGCGCCACAACCAGTCCAGCTGTCTCATGCACATTTGGTTCTAAGTAGCCTACAGTTTAAGTCAGCAGAACCAGGCGGACTGATCTTTACAGACACCATTGTCTCACTCAGAGCGGGAATAGTCAATCCAGAAACCAGCGACACAATACAGCACGTGGGGATCATGTCCTTACCCGTCAGCAGGGGGACACTGATGCCCCACACTTGCAGCTGGGCCCGTCCAACATCAATAAGGGCGTGATTTTTACAAAGAAAATCCCAGCCCAGTAGGACGGCCTGTGTAGTGTCCCGGAGCACATGAAACACATGCTGTCATGTTCCGGAGCCCAGTCGAAGGGTTAATGGGAGTCAGGTGGCTGAGCGGTTAGGGAATCGGGCTAGTAATCTGAAGGTTGCCAGTTCGATTCCCCGCTGTGCCAAATGATGTTGTGTCCTTGGGCAAGGCACTTCACCCTACTCCCCTCTGGGGAAATGTCCCTGTACTTACTGTAACTCGCTCTGGATAAGAGCATCTGCTAAATGACTAAATGTAAATGTAATGTGATGGTTCCTAATGTGTCAAGCATCTGACCATTTACAGCCCGAGTGGCAACAAAGTCCTTGTTCAATGGGCGGCCTCGCAGAGCCGGCACAGACATACGAAAGTCAGCGCTAATCAAGGAGACCCCGAGTCCACTAACATAGATACCTCTGACCCCTAAAATACACCCCTGACATAGGAAGTAGGAATTTCATCAGTGTCATTACTCTTTTTTTTCAAGGGAATGTGCAGAGCAGTCCCTTGGTGATTCTGACATGCATGTATTACAGGTAAACAGGCCCTCCTCAGGACAAGCTGGCATTTGGGCTACATCTAGTTTCCCTGCTGCCTGTTGTTCCTCCCTTCTAGGAGATCTGAAGCACACTCCCACGCCTCCTTGGGTCATCATAATGAGTCTGTCTTCCCGGACTCGGGCTGCGCCCTCCCCTGGGGTAAAACTCACGCCATCGGTCAGTTTGCTGGTCGTCCCTTGCGGAGAAGGACTGACCATCTCGGGAGCTTCCTCTGAGTCCCCTGGTTACCCAGCGACTGAAAACTATGCTCCCCACAGTTGCACTGACAGTGACCTCTCGCAGTGGGGCGGAAACGCTGCCACTCGCCCTCAGGTTGGCTGTCACAGGCTCTCAGCCTTTGATTCTCCCCTGCCATCTGTCTCATCTCCATCCTCATAACTTTCATCTCCTCCAATAGCTTATCAAGCGCCTTGGATACGTTATCTACTCCTGACACGGACTGTACTGCTGCCACAGCCCCGTTCGGTTGTGTCGTGTAGCTGGTGTAGGAATTAATGGAGTCCATACGTAGGCCCTCGTGTGCATTCTCACATCTTCCTGCAATAACCAGGGCTTCTTCCAGATCAGCTGCTCCCTGTTGATGGCACTTTGCTCTCAAAACGGGATAGAGACCAGCGAGAAATTGAAAAATTGAAGATGTAACACTTTTATTCTGTATGAAATGATTCTGTGTTTAGCTTTCTGTGCAAACAGGGGCCTACCCCCAAATCTGAATCTCTGGGTAACACTAGGCTTATGTAAACAAGGGGACCTGGGCTTGACCACTATCTTACTGGAGAGGCCATAAAAGAGTTAATCATATGGTCAAGCTTAGAGGGGTCAGAGAGCGCACACACGCGCGCCAGGTCTATGCAAGGGAGCCAATGAAAGAAGAGCCATGGAACATTTGCATGCATTGTTTTAACCAATGACTGTCAAGAGCGGGTCTGTTTAAATAGGTAGCTAGCACAACATGCTAGCGGACAAACTTTGTAGCACAATGGCGTGATGTTTTTGTCTCCTTGTGGGCCGGCCGCAAGCAATAAAGCTTTCTTAAACTTGTTTACCTAATGACTGTGCAATGCTTGATAGATTAATATTTCTGACACTCATTCCTTTGTGCCCTGTCGCCATAGTCTGGAAACGCCTCGAGAACTAACTTGTTAATCTTTGCAGCATATACCTCCAAACTCTCCTGTGGCACTCGTGGGCGGGCCGACAAGCTAGCTCTAAAATGGTCCATAAACTGTGTGTGTCCAAATGCCTCTTAAGTCTGTCCTTGATAGCTACATAATCCATCTGGACGGCTTCTGGAAGACTGTCCCATAACAGAAAAACTGCCTTAGTCAGTCGTGTAGGTAGAATTCTTACCAGTTCATAATGGTAAATGGTCTGCATTTATATAGCGCTTTTCTACCGTAGCGGCACTCAAAGCGCTTTACAATGTTTGCCTCTCATTCACCCATTCATACTCACACTCACACATACCGACGGCAGCGAGTTACCATGCAAGGCACCGGCCTACCCATCCGGAGCAACTTGGGGTTCAGAGTCTTGCTCAAGGATACTTCAGCACATGACCTAGCCCTGTAAGACCCCTTGTTGTAATATTACAACGTCACCTTTAGCTCTCCAAAAAACACCTTTTCCCCCATTTTTTTTTTGAAAGACCACATTTTCATAGACATTGGGTCTTATTGTATTGCCTTGCAATGCCATTGGATACTAAATGTATATATAGATCTGGCTATAAGGCCATGAACTCAATCCACCAGCCAACTTTCCTGGAAGCGAATCTCCTTGTTTAATTTGACTGGATATATCAACATTGAAGTAAGTAAATTCCATGAAATAATTTTTTGGGTGATTGTTAGAATATGTAGTTCATGTAAATACTAAGTTATTGTGGAATTCATGCATCACATTTGATTTTCAGCTTGTTTTGTCTTTGTTGTAATTTTACAATGTTGGGTCAAAATGGTAGCTAAAATAGCAATTGCACCTTGCACTCTACATGGAGACATTACACTTCTCGAATGTTCAGATACAGGATAAATACTTACAGAAATATAATGTATTTGATGATTCACACTTTACAAATGGGTTATTTGTTATAATTTTCAGTTTAGACCAGATTTGAAGATTTCTAAATCAATGTTATTTCTATGTTAGCAGTGAAATATAGTCAACTGTTTTTTTTAAATCTGGACTTTGCTTGTTTGCCCAAATATCTGCTTGTTGCACAAAGCAGATACTGTTTGTGGAATGCTTTGGAGGATGGTTGTTCAGGGACAAGTGTAAATGTTTTGGAATGTGGGGGTTGCATGTATGGTGCATTGTTCTGGGACAGGTGTGAATGGTCTGCAATATGGGGATGTAAGAGATCTGGGGGTTGTATCTTCCTTTTAGAATGTTAAGTAGAAAGCACATTAGGCTAGCCAGACAGTATTGCGTGCCTTCAGTGGAATGTACTGCATGAATAAGATTCATTTGCA
Organism: Thaleichthys pacificus; assembly: GCA_023658055.1. Lineage (NCBI taxonomy): Eukaryota > Metazoa > Chordata > Actinopteri > Osmeriformes > Osmeridae > Thaleichthys > Thaleichthys pacificus. The sequence continues at coordinate 3,566,272 of CM042869.1, forward strand.
TTGGAATTAGGTATACTTGAACATACTCGAACTATTATTTCCATGTCAGAATGACACCAGCAAGGCGAGTTTACATGATGTCATTGATGCTATCCAAAATGGAGAAAGTGATGTTGACATGGAATCAGACACCAGTGATTCGAGTGATGAGGAGGTGGTTGAAAATGTTGAGGAAGTGGAAAAAGAGAATCAGACCCACTGATTGTCCAACTAATGATGATGATGGTAAGGACATCGAGCAAACCAACACAAGCCAACCAAACCCCAACCTATGCGCTGTCAAGTGGTATGACAACAGGGCAGTCATACTTGTGTCATCCTTTGCTGGTATTGATCCTGTGCAAAATATTTAACGCTGGAACAAAGCCACCAAATCCTACATTGGGTGCATACAACAAATACATGGGCGGTGTAACAAGTTCCTCATGAAATTGCACCGCTGATACAGTTACATCTTCTGGCACACTTATCATTGCTGTGATCAACGCATGTCTCCTCTACAAACGGGACTGCAAAGCTCTCAATATTCCCAAGAAAAAGATGTTGAACAGGAGACTGTTTCAGGCGCAACTAGCTTCCTCTCTCATCCTGACAAACACAGCTGTCAACACACCAAGGAGAGGGCGGCCATCTTCAGCCAGTGGGAGCCCTTTGACGTTGATAACTGTGACACCTCAGAGACCTGTGACTGCTCAGAAGAGATCATCCTCAGGTAATGGGGGTCCACCAAATGGGGTCCCAGCCAATAGGGCATGTGAACCACCAACGGATGTGCGCAGGGACATGGTCGCACATTTCCTGGTGAAGACAACGAGAGGACGTTACAGACACGGCATAAAAGGATATTCTAATATGCTCTGCAGAAAGTGCAATCTCCGTCTCTGCTTTTCAGAGGAAAGGAACTGCTTTTGGGACTACCATTGCACGTGAACAATGGACCCGGGGGTCTTTGAAGTTTTCATTCTGTTTTTATAATAGGGAGTCAGGTGGCTGAGCGGTTAGGGAGTCGAACTCGTAATCTGAAGGTTACCGGTTAGATTCCTGGGCAAGGCACTTCACCCTACTTGCCTCGGGGGGAATGTCCCTGTACTTACTGTAAGTCGCTCTGGATAAGAGCGTCTGCTAAATGACTAAAACGTAAATAATATTTATCCAGTTTTTTTTATTTTTTTTATAAATTCTGATTCATCAAAATATGACTGTTGGGTTTATTTATTTATTTATTAATTATTATTAAGGAAATGTACTGTTATAGTGCTATGTAAGCAATCCACACTCAAAATTAACCATTAGTTGTTTTGTGTATTTGTTCTGACAGTATGAGAGCAAATACTGAAATTCTGCTACCAACTAGGCCCAACGTTGCATTATTACGTTTCCCTAAAAACGTACAAAAACATATTTTTTGAATAAATCCTTCATTATCTTCATCAGAAGACTCTTACATCATCATCTGACTTTAAAAAATGTTTTGACATTATTTTTATGTTTGGGTCTTACAGGGCTAGGAGGAGACGGGGATCGAACCGCCAACCTTGCGATTAACAGACAACCCTCTCTACCCAGAGCCACAGCCGCCCTGACCATAATGATAGTCATAGTTGTCACCATCGGTAAGCGCTCTGACTGCAATCTTCAAATTGTCTCGACCAGCTATGGAAGCTGTCACTCCCCTCACCGCTAAAAAAAGGTGGCAAATCAATCTTCACTTTCCCTCCTGATGTATGGCTTCTGCCTCTCTCTGATTTGCACGAGGGGAACCTCGTCACCAAACCACATCTCGTCTTTGGCGCATCTCAGTATTGCTATGTGTAGACTAGATTTTATTTATATGATTATCCCTTTCTCTTCTCTCGCATGCCAGACTCGGCAAACGTGTCACCAGCTAAGCTAACACTAGTAGCTAACACTACTTACGTCTCACAAAACAAAGAAAACTATCTAGAAAGAAATCTATTCATTCCGGACGCACCACTGCTGTCACCAATGTAGCCGTCTGTTTGTGGGTTCATTTGAGATCACTTTCTGTTGTGTAAATAATTATATACAGACACGCTCTTCAAGCACAACTTGTATTTGTTTTCTGTATTTCTCTCAGACATAGCATTCGAACAGCCGTCCACTTCACCTAACGCTTGCCTTAGCAACACGCCTACGGAAACTCCTGAAGGACAAAAGCCCCCCTTTCCCGTTACACATAGAAAGGTCCATCACAATAATACAATAAATTGTTGGTTTACAAATAATAAACAAGCAAATTTAGGTTTTGCATTAAGTTCCCATACTGTACCGAAAATGAACCGAACCGTGACCTCAAAACCGATGTACGTATCGAACCGTGATTTTGGTGTATCGTTACACCCCTACTATGTACCCTGTAAGAGAACATTTAACACTTACTTCATAATGAGGATGTATCCAGCATACATAAGCACCAGGATAAGGCTCTCCCACCTTTGACAGAGAGGCAGAGGGTCATTGTTTAGACCCACTTCAAACTTTAATTGGCTGCATCATTATTGTAGTATCACAGCATTATTATCACCCTTGTCCAATTGAAAACAAGCACTTACCATACTATCTTCTCGTCGTAGATAAACTGGAAAAAAGGTAAAGACATGAAATATGTAACAAATATTCTTAAGGTGTTGGGCTATTCATGACAAATGTGTGCTAGTAACTGTGGACTACCTATTGGCACTAATAACTTCAGTGTGTCGCACAAGTTGGTCATGTTTATGCAAAAGACAACTGTCTTTTTGCACTTGCAATGTAAAAGTACATTGCAGTTATGTTTATGTTATAAGATAATGTTCCATTGTATATTTTGTTAGTATTGCATTTGTCAATGCAGCTGTAACAGGACAATTTTCTCCCCGGCGATCAATAAAGTACCATTCTTCTCTAACAGGCCATGTTGCTGCCACACTTACCGCAATGAGTGCCACTACTGACAAGATATAGTAGAAGGAGTCTCTAAAGACAGACCACCGAGTTAACATTACAACCTAGAGACAGAAATAATAACTGTCACGAATTATAGTTGAAAGGCATTTTTATACAGAGGAACTGATTAGAGCAAAGACCAAACAAAATGTTTTGGTAGTTCACAGGTCATGTTGTTATCTGGATATTTTCTTTCCAGTTGGAGTGCTCCTACACATTTGCCCACGAGGCAAATATGTACACACTCATACCTGTCCGGCAAATATCCCGCATACGCCTATGATACAGAGGATGTTGAAGACCGCTGAGCCAACGATGGTCCCTACCCCCACATCACCGTGTGTGATGAAGACACCTGTGCAGGGGGAGGCAGCCAATCAGAACCAGCCCTGACACCAAACATTGTGTGTGTGTGTGCGAGCGTGCGCGTGTACCTATAACAGAAGCAAAAAGCTCTGGTGCAGAACTCCCGGCTGCCATGAACGTCGCTCCAGCAACATCTTCACTAAGGTCTAGTTTCTAACAGACAGAACAAGAACAGAGAAAGTGGAGTTGTCAAACTGGATACTATACAATAATACTAAACATCCTGCATAAAGAATGGTGCATTCTTTGAAGATTAGGAAAACATGGTTCTCACCTCACAGATCTTCTCCAGTGATGTCACAAAGTAGTCATCACAGATTATGGCCAAGGCCAGGAACATGTAGAGTGCCTTTTGAGAGAAGAGGACAGTGCTTACTTACAGGCCATGCTTACTGGCCAAAGCAATGCAATTCTTAATGCAGCAGAAATTCATTGACAGGAAACTTGGCAGAAATGGCAAGGGTATATGGGTCTGAAGAAGGATGAACAGAAAGCACTATAGATCAACATAATTCTTTTGACAAATATCTGGAGCCTGCATACTCTACCACTGAGGAGAATTGTTTTTTTTCTACAGCTGACATGAAGTTATATAAATGATAGATCAGGCCTGACATCAGCTCCTGAGGCTACTGCCTTTTGTGCTCTCTGTAGTCCACAGGGGGCACTGCAGGATTGCCCTGTATTTGGCTATGAATCTCACCCACGTCCTCTTATTCTCAAATCCATGTTAACCAATGATGATACCTCATCTAAGCCTCATACTTGTTACTTAATGTGAGAGGGATTAATATAGAAAATGTCCAGTGACCCAGACTCAAGCACAGCAGCGCTACCTCTGTCATTAGTTGGAAAACTAATGACAAAAAATTACTACGGGGCTAAGAGGGTAATAGGCAATTCAAAAGAGCCCTCTTACCGCCAATATGTGCAGAGCAACAGCCCCACTCTTGCGTTCATCATTGGAGAAAAGGTCATCTGGGAACTCGTGTATAGCTGAAGAGAGAAAATTACAGTTGCCACGTCAGTAGTGTGACAAGTGAAATACACCCACTCACCTAAAAATGATACATTGTGAAAAATGGTTCTTCCTTTGGCACTTATTTGGTTTTTCACAATGTATGCTTCATGTTTTGGCTGCTCGCAATGTTTGGGGCTATCTCGTTGTTATGATCAGTGACCTATGCTCTTTTGTAAAGCTCTCTCTTGGAAGTCGCTTTGGATAAAAGCGTCTGCTAAATGCATAAATGTAAATGTATAAAATCGTAGAGCTGCAATCGTAGTGCTTTCATACAAAAAGGTAGAAGTCTAAACATTCCTATCTAGGTGACATCATTTGGATCAAACCTTTATCATTTACTCATACAAAACATCAAATACACAGGGTTATATTCACTCTTCACTCAATGATTCACAATCATTGTCAAATAATTAGTGAAGTAAGGTTATAAAGCACAACAGAAACAATGCAGGACTGAATCTTTGACCTGGGAATGGAGAGGGAAGGCAGTTGAGGTCTTCAAAAGCCAAGATGAAATCTATATACATAAACTCAATTATATTTGGACACCTGACTGTGCAGCTTATGTAAAGCATTACTGTCAACCCTTTTGTTCATCTGTCTCCTTTTAACAGCCCTCCACCTCAGTAAACTCTCCCTTTTATAAATCAGCCTCAGAGTAATCACCAACTCCAGAGTCAACACAAGTAAGGTTTAGAGGCTGTACCTGGCTGAACTGCCCTGCAAACTCCTTCAGACTATAGACGCTACTCATCCTCTTCATCCCAAGACATTAATTCATTGCAGCAAATCAAATCCATCTTTGCCTGATGCTAGATCCAGTGAGGCTACACAAGTGGATGGCACCTCTGGTCCCTGCTAGTGCCCAGTTCCACACCATCACTGCACACACTACACACTTTCTGATGAGGAAATAGAATCAACCTATATAAAATATAATAATGTAGGCATTCTGAAACTAGTTTTACATTCACATTAAGTAGATTAAAACCAGTCAAAAAATATTATGAAACAAAGATTCTCCAGCAGTGATCAAGCCCAAAAAACGGCATTAACTATCCCACATCTCATTCACAAAACACCGGTCATATTCATTAACATTAATCAAGACTATCACAGACATACATTAGACTATGCTGTACATTTGTGCAATTCCTCTAATCTGTGAATCTGGCCGATGCTAAGGTATTATATAATGGCTCAATTTAAAGGGCTGTCAACGCAGACCCCAGTATCTGCCCACCACGGCTGTCATGTGCCAGTAACATGTCCAATGCAGTTCAGATATAATTGAGGAAACATGAGAACATTCAGATGAATGCTCCTAAAACCATGACATTATTTGCAAATTTGACATCGACACATTAAGGAGAGTACGTCACTGGCAAAGGTAGTGTCGCAGGCTACTCTCTGGAGAATTGCTGGGTCATACGGCCAATTTCTGCTATTCAGCGTGGCGCACAGAAAACAAGCAAATTCCCCAATTGGTCATTGCAGTTTGACGTCTAGTCTAATCTGTGCCTCCCACTTTTATTCTAACACCCCCTCCTCCTTCTCTCTCCCACACTGACAGCCAGTTAAACACAAAGCACACTTGCTGAACCACAGGTTCAATAACCTAAAGGGGGCAATGCTGTGTAATGCATGTATTCAGCTGTAGCAAAGAACAAATAGGCCAAACTCCCTCCTGGGTAGACTATGCAACAAATGAGGCAAATAAGTGACAGTACGTAAATGCTGATTCTTTAATGGTCTGATTTATGATGAAATATTTTTCGTGTCGGATTGATGGACAAAAGCGTAGTATGACGATCCCTACTGACAAACAGCTATTTCATTGGTTCACAGGAAGTAAAAGGATGTAATCAAATCACAACAGGTGAGAGTGAAGCAAGAGAACAAAAATGCAATACATGAATAAAATTGAGGCACCATGGTCTTGGGTTGCTAAATCACAGTTCAGAGACCTTGGTACTAGTATGTGCATATTCTTTGGCATCCACTCAGCTGTATTGTTTTTGTGTTGACATGCGAGAAGCAAATCAAGGTTTCCATTATGTGCAGCAGATTAATTCCTGCTTGTGTAATTCCTCTTTTAAAATGCCTCCTTCTGGTGTTCCCCCAGAGTTGTCAAACCTTGCTATGCCACAGGAGGCCGGGTAGCAGCCTTCCCATCTCACCACTCCAGCCCCGCCTACTCCTCCACATCTACCCTGCCACACTCGCCTCAAATCCAGTCTATTATATTCAATTAAGTTAAACTGCCCCCTTCCACCTCAACTTTAGCCCTTTCTCTTTCTCACACAACTGTTTAAGGGTACAGAAAAGTTCCGCAGCATTGACAATCCCAATGACCACAGTGGCCTCCATCACCCGTAAATGGAAGAAGTTTGGAACCACCAGGACTCTTCCTAGAGTTGGCTGCCCGGCCAAACTGAGCGATCGAGGGAGAGGGGCCTTAGTCAGGGTGGTGACCAAGAACCCGATGGTCACTCTGACAGAACTCCAGCATTGCTTTGTGAAGAGGAGAACCTTCCAGAAGGTCAACCATCTCTGCAGCACTCCACCAATCAGGCCTGTATGGTAGAGACTCTCTGGAGAGATCTGACAATGCTGTGCACTGACGCTCCCCATCCAACGTGATGGAGCTTGAGAGGTCTTGCAAAGAAGAATGGAAGAAAGTGCCCAAACACAGGTGTGCCAAATGGGCAGTGTAGTTGCTGAAAATGTGCTTATTTTATTGATGAAACGGCTCATTTGTAAATTTGCTCCGACTTTTCGATAACCTAGCTAGCATCGCAGTGCCGCGCCACCTACTCTTCTGGCAGTGAAGTGTTTTCAGCACCCACAGCCTTCGGAGTACTATAAATTCAACCAATCCGTCCGACTCCGTCCGTCCGTAACGGAGTCGGAGAAGTATAATTCGGCCTTAAGTGTTTCTACCTTTTCTTATTGGGTGTGCTCACGCCTTCGGCGAGCACAACCATTGTTCTCTTAGATTACTGTAATTCTTTATATTGCGGTATATCTAAAACTCAGATTACGCGTCTCCAGCTCGTTCAAAATGCTGCTGCCAGATTTCTCTCTGGCTGTCGCAAACATGAACACATTACTCCCATTCTCAGATCTCTACACTGGCTGCCGTTTTTTCAGAGAATAGATTTTAAAATGTTACTCTTTGTCTATAAGTCTTTCCATAACACCGCTCCTCTCTACCAGTCTGAACTTCTTCATCACTACTCTCCTATTAGAAGTCTTCGCTCATCTGACCAGGCTATGTTAGTGGTCCCCCGTGCACGGCTCAAGCGTAGAGGAGAGCGTGCCTTTTCTGTGGCCGGCCCTAGACTATGGAATTCCCTGCCACTAGAGATTAGGATGGCACCCTCCATTTTTAGTTTTAAGACCAGGCTAAAGACCCACCTATTCTCTCTAGCCTTTCCATGACTGCTCTGGGGTTTATGTTTGTCTACATTTTAAACTGGTTATTTTATTTTGTCTACTCTTTTTAATAATACCTCTTTCTAATAATGCCTATTTTAGCTTTTTGAACTCTTTCATTGTGTACGTGTGTATGTGTAAGGTCAATTGCACTGTGAAGCACTTTGGCCAGCTGTGTGGCTGTTTTTAAATGTGCTATATAAATAAAATTTAACTTGAACTTGAACTCTCTCACATATATATTTATTATTTTCGTTTCTGTTTGCCCCCCTAAGGATCCATCAATATTTGGACTACATAGACAACGTCGGTGTCAAAAGTTTAGTCTTGGTAGCGATTGAGTTGCTTGTATTTTTATTTACGTTCCGTTGCACGGTTTAGGTTGAAATTACTTTTTTGTGGCAAAAAGTGCCTTGTGTCAACGTAGGGAACTCGGTGCTAGCCTACGTCACAACGTCAGCACACGTTAGCAACGACGCATGGATACAACGTGCATTGCTTTTCTAAGGGTGCCATGACTGAAAAAAGGTTGGGAAACACTGAACTAGAGAATGTAATAAGACTTTATTTACATAGCACATTTCATACAAGAATTGCAGCTCAAATTGCTTTACATAAAATCAATGGGGTCAGCCCTATGTTCCCACATTTCTAAGGATTTTTTTTTCACTGACAATTTTGAAAATTAGGCCCTATGTTCCCAGATTTATTTAGGGTTAGGGTCAAGAGAGTTTGGAAGCTAGCTAGCTCCTTCAAAACGCCAGCTACGGAATGGTGGACCCTTAATTTTGAAAAAGCTCTTAGAAATGTGGGAACATAGGCACGCTCCCAATATAATGTGTATCCCCTCTGTAACTCATATGGTAGACAGGTGAACAAAGCGGTTCATTGAAAAGCCAGATTAAACTAAACTAGAGAGGGTACAATTTCTGGGGAAATTGTAGGGTGTGCTCGCTTGTGTCGGTTGCAGGTGGGTCCGTCCCCTTAAGTTTTTCCCATCTAGTGATATTTTCAAACATTTAGCCTACTCAAGAACCCCCTTTGAAACAAGCTACTGTAACAACGTTGTCACCGGCAGTATTTCAGATGGAATCGCGATTCAAACAGTACTGTCTGCTAACTGAAAATATGCCCCCAAAAACGTTTGACATTAATTTAGGGTGAAATGGCTAATTCAAAAGAAGTTTGCTACGAGCAAGCTAGCTGCTGTTGCTAGCCAAACGTCACTGAGGGGATTGTTTGAAAGCGCCAGAAATGAGAATGTTTCTTTTGACAAAGTTTAGGCTCTGGCATTGAAGACAGCGACGCACCACACAAGCTTGAGTTTAAATACATTATTTAATGTGACATTACTTACTGTACATGCAAGTTTTGATTTGCTTGAATGTACATGTGCTGCTAGTACACCACAGCACGATACTCGCTGTGCAACTGCAGATCAATCTATGCGTCGTTGCTAACGTGTGGTGACGTAGCTAGCACTGAGTACCCTTCGTTGACTAAAGGCACTTTTTGCCACAAAAACGTTGTAACCTCCTAAACCGTGCAACGGAACGTAAATAAAATACAAGCAACGCAATCGAGACCAAGACGAAACCTTTGACACCTAGGTTGTCTATGTAGGCCAAATATTGACTGAGTTTTAGGGGGGCAAAAAGAAGAAAAATAATAATAATATATATGTGAGAGAACAAAGGTTGTGCCCTTGCCGAAGGCAAAGCACACCCAATTAAATGAAAACATCCCCTGGCCGCGGGAGCGGCCAGGGGATGTTTTCAGGCAAAAAGTGCCTTTAGTCAACGAAGGGTACTCAGTGCTAGCTACGTCACCACACGTTAGCAACGACGCATAGATTGATCTGCAGTTGCACAGCGAGTATCGTGCTGTGGTGTACTAGCAGCACATGTACATTCAAGCAAATCAAAACTTGCATGTACAGTAAGTAATGTCACATTAAATAATGTATTTAAACTCAAGCTTGTGTGGTGCGTCGCTGTCTTCAATGCCATAGCCTAAACTTTGTCAAAAGAAACGTTTTTAATTTACGGCGCATTCAAACAATCCCCTCAGTGTAGTTTGGCTAGCAACAGCAGCTAGGCTAGCTTGCTCGTAGCACAATTCAGCTTCTCCACGCAGGGCTCTAGACTGAGACCAAAAAGTCGCGTTTGGGGGCATATTTTCAGTTAGCAGATGGTACCGTTTGAATCGCGATTCCATCTGAAAAATACTGCCGGTGACAACGTTGTTAGAATAGCATGGCAATTACAATAGTAATATAGTATGGCAATTACATTAACAAAATCCATGGCAGTGTGAATGCAATATGTGATGTGAAACCTTGTAGGCTACTCATGAATTAATCTTTTTTTCTGTTTGATACACATAGTATTCTGGAAAGAAAACATCTACTACAGTAACTGTAGCACAGTGCACATGAGGGATATTTCTATGGTCCACTGCCATACTGACAAAACATCTAAACACTTTGACCTGCAGTGTTTACACAATGCCAAAGGGACTTTGGTGGCACTAACTATTTGTATGAGAAAAGGATTTAGTTTTGACTGATGAGTTGTCTGTTTTGGGTGAGATATAGGACCCTTTGAAGGTGATCTATGTAGTTGTGCTGAACCATATAGGCTATTTTGCTAAATGCACTTAGAGCTTTGAAAATGTAATTTCAGTTTCGTGAATTGAGCTAAAGCAATGGAGAAAAACTAATGGAATACACAATTGTAATTGTAGTGAGATTTACTTGTGCCTTAATGATGGGGCAGTGATATTTTAAGCCAATTAACTTTCCAGCTTTCCTTCGGCAGCAGCACCTGTGTCGTTTCTGGCTTGGATTATACTTTACAATTCTTTAATATTGTTTAATATTATCGTTTGCTCATCCAATGCCAAATATGCGGCTCTGGTAGACTTGTTCATGTTTGTGATTGGTCATCTGGTGCAAACACTGCACCTTTTATGTGCATGTGCTCATTGGGATAACCTGGGTTGACTTGACGAGTTGGTAACTACCATTGTGACACTGCTTATGCGTGATTGCGGTTGAAGTCAGCTAACGAAAATATATTCTGGGTATGTAAAACGTACTTCGTAGTAAAGGCCCCAGCTCTGTTGGTAGTCACTGCATGTCACTCCACCAGGCTCATGAGTGTTTTGTCATGACTAATCAACAATGGTGAGCAGTTTTACATCTCCTTATGTGACCTAACAATCACAGACCAATCCACAGAACAGTTTAAATGATAATTTCTCTTAAGAAACGTACCTGGCTCTGTGCAGTTCTTCTCCACTGTCTCATTATCCAGTGCTGAGGCCATAAGCCTTCTTCCCCAGTGGTGATGGTCGGCATGCCCCTCCACAAGCATTCCATGGCCTGAAAGATAAGGCAAACTTATGTTTTTACCCTAATGTCAGTCACTAAAAAGCCAGGAAACACAGAAATGTTATAAAAAAAATTGCTAACAAATAGGGGCTTAGAAATAAGTATGTGATCTACTGAAATATCCAATCTCCTATATATAACCGTTTTAGGTCTTGAATATTAACTACAGAGTTTACATGCATTTCAAAGTGAAACAATGGATGCAAACCATGTCAAATAATACATTGTATTCTTTATTACTCAACCCTGAAATGTTGTCCCATGTCCTATATTATTTTAAAACTGATCTTACTGTAATTGTGAAAATAATCTTATCATTACTGAGAGCCTACTTCCAAGTAAAGGCCCGTTCACACCAAGAACGATAACTATAAAGATACAATTTTAAGAATTGTTAAAACAATAGCAGCAATAAGGCAGAGTAAAACAAATATAATGCAGTATCTGAGACGTAATGTCAAACAACAGTCCACACCACAATGATAACAACAACTACATAGTGGAACGATATTGTTGGGATCACTTTCGAAACTATTCATTTCCCCAGCTGATGAACTATAAAACACTGACAGAATCCATCCGAATTTACAGCGCCCGCGCATTTAAAATGAAGACAACATTGCGAATAGCTAATCGTCGAGGTTGGTGTGGACGTAAATATAGTTTATCAGTTATAGTTATCTTTATCAACCTTGGTGTGAACAGGCCTTAAGTAGCCAGTTCATATGACAATACTTAAACATAGACAATGTGATTAAAAGGAAAGTTAGCTATGTCACACTTTCTAAATGCCAAAAAGGGATTGGGTTCATATTCGTGGTTAAATTGATTACAAGTTACACTGTACTGTTAAACTCAATTTATTTACACTTCAATGTAGGTTTAAATGTTTCAGGGGTTTTAGGAGGATAATGATAAAAGGGCAGGTGGTGACTAGTGTATATCAGCCTTTTTCAGAAATCCATAAATATGTTTTTAAAAACAGCTTTTGAAAGGGCTTTTAATGAGCATAGAACCAGGTTTTAGTATTTCAAGCGTCATTAGATTAGACTCAGTTTGGACCCCAAACAGAAGCTGATTCATAGTCTTAAGCTTGAATCCTTTATCTTTTTTGGTATCGACATAAAAAAGGTACGGTCAACAGCAGCAGACCCAAGCTTCAACAAGGCAAGTCAGGTAACAAAGAGAGGCGATGCTTATGCATCTATGTTAACCAAAACAAATGTTCCTCTTTGAGGCAAAAAGTAAAATATCACCCCAAACAGGAGGGGTCTACCACAACAAGCTAGAGAGAACGAGAGAGAGAACAACAGAGAGAATGAGAGAGAGACAACCACAGCAACGGAAATATCATGCCTCAATATTCCTATTAACTGGAGAGTGAGATGGACCAAGGACAGTAATCAATCTCTGTCACTTCCTGTGCCACCAAGCACGTACTCCTACGTGAGAACGACCACCTCTTTGCCCTTTACACTGTTGAAACTGTCCTGCACAGTCTCCATTCTCTCACTGGCAATCACCATCACTCTTCATCACACACACCTGTAAGACCTCTTCTACAAATACCTGCTCTGTCCACCCGTGTCTCCCATCATGCATCTCCTCTGTCAAACTGTTGTTAAACTTGTGTCCTCACCCATAAAAAATAAAAACTCTGCAAAGCAATCGTCACTGTGCAGGTCATACAAACTTAAAGTGCATATGCTTAACTTCACTGACCGGTTAGCTACTTGGTCCCCACCACCCAGCCTTTGGAGATCAGAGATTTGCACATCTTATATGATATATTGCGTGACATAAGTGTCTGCTAAATGATTGCATAATAATCGTATAAGCCTCTTGTGGTTTTACTGTAATTAGTACAATATGAGATGGCTAATATATATACACATTCACTCTAGAGTGGTGTTTTACAGCCATTGCATACTCTAGGGTCCAAGTGAAGCAGATGTGCAGCTCCCACAATGGAGTTAGAAGTGGAGTGCTAAGGATGAAAGCAGTCTAAGGATGCACCAGATTGTGCTGCTCCCAACTCCCAACTGTGCATGATCTCTGGAATGCTAGATTGCCACGCTAGTCACAAGCAGTACAACTGTACTGTGTACAAAACAATACATTTGCAATATTTCTTTTGAAATCAGATGATCATCTGGTGCCCTCAACTTGTAGATGGGCTTATGTTGCTCAAGTTTAAACAAGTAATCCAAAATTTAGGTATTCATTCATTAATAATCTTTACAAAATGTAAAGTATGTATGATTCTAACAATGCATGTTTCACGTGATATAAAGAAAAAGTATTTGTGTGAAGGCGATATTTCAACACACAGACAACCAATATTAAAATATTGGATGTACCAGACTTGAGGATTTTTACATGTGCAAGTGAGCGTTGCCTATGTACTTTGGGCATGTCGCACAAACATCATGCATGATCAGCCATCTGAAAAGGTAAAGGTTTGCACTGAGCACACCCCAGAACAGCTGTGAATAATGAATCAGCAGCCTGGCAGCACAAGCATCCTATGTTTATTCCCCAAATGATTGTCCATTGCGTAATTGTATCTCTCGACCATGCGGATCCCGAAGCATGATGCTGGAGAGTGATTAAGTTGATCCAGTGTTCAATGGTGTGTGAAGCCCTGGGCAAGATGCGATGATGCCAGCATTTGCCCACAACAAGCCTACGCTCCAAAACGTTTGTGTGATTGATGCGCCTGGCACAGGGAAATTTGCCATACAAATACAACGCTCACAATGAGACCAACAGAAAAATTACTTGATTCGATGGTGTATCGCAATTAGAAATGGTGTGTCGTGGTGTCCGAGGTGTGTAAGCCAGAGTTACCGTGCTTGAAAATTAAAAACGTGTCGTTGCCGCCGCGCACACTGCGGCATACAGACAGACCGACGCATACTGGTGGGTTACAACACGCAGAGGAAAATATTATTCAGTGACCTATATCACTGGGCAGATTATAATAAACGGTAGCCTTTCTGAGTTTGTCTTGAGGCTGGACATAATCCCCAGGCAACACAAATTGCCTCTTCACGGCATTGACATTTCATTAAGTAAGCTAACACTTTCAGGGGAGCACACCTCATGATAGAGTAGACTATATGAGCCATAGGCTATCATTCAGCGTTAGATCAAAACCGGTCCACTTGCAATAGTCCATAGCCTATCTTGTTGAAGCGCATGAATCTCAAAAAACGAACATGCAAGTTCAAGTTGCATGATTCAAACAATATTAAGCTAGCATGTCCTTGAACATGTGTCTATGAGTTGACAATTTATTCGATATCCAATCATTCCTAACCAGTCTGGCTGGTTTGGGGGTACACGATTACACTGCAGAATTCTCATCTCTTTTGAAGCGTCCTCCATGCCCAGCGTTCATCAGCAGTTTCCCCGGCTCACACTCACCTGTCTTTGTCAGTAGTGATGACATGCTCCATGCCACAAATAAGACACTGCAGATAAAAAACATTTGCACAACAAGCATCTCACGCCTCTTGCGAACTTTGAAAATGTTTGCAATAATCGTTTTTTTCGAGACACTTATGTTCTCGTCCTGGGCCATGGTTGCAGGTCGGCAAAATACGACTTTTTGTCCTTGCCTCGCTGCGGACAGGAAAGACCGAAGGAATTGCCCTGTTTCGCCGCTTCACATAAAACACACTCGGGACGCGGTCCTAATTTCAAGTGGCCTGGGCGCAGATGGGAAGTAGTGGAGCGGACAGTTTGCATGTGCCGCCTATACAATTCTGTACAGCTGTTGGATTGCGAGAACAGCGTGTGAAAATTCCGTGCCACGACAGGCAATGAAAGGGCAGGCAATTCTGAGGTCTCCAATCAATTCGGCATTATTATTAGCTAGCAATCTCAGAATTTCAACGAACCGGTTTCCATGGCACTTTATACGAATAGATATATCCCTGGTATGTTGTTCCTTTAGTATTCCAACTGCATGTGTAAATCCGGAAGAATTTACCCGGCAGCCTGGTAATTGAGTACAACCAATCTGATTTCACCAATTGTCCCATTAAGGTTGCAGTCATGTTATGTTGTGCACCTCCCACTCCTCCAAAATTCGGAGTGTAGCCCTAGGCTATATCGGCGTAAAAAAATAATATTAATCAAGTCATCAGTTACTGCAAAGTGTCGTCCTGGTAGCTTAAGCTATAGTCTAACTCGCCCACATGATAACTGCAACTTTCCGAGGGTGTAATGCGCAGGCACGTGATAGTTGCTGCAATAGGTAATTCTCTGTTTCATCTTGTTACAACTGTAACTGGAGGTCCACCTTGAACTCCAGACATGTAGGCTACATATAATCGATAATCGATTGTTGGTTGGTTACCTTTGAGACCAAACGTAGACTTATGATGAGGGATACATCTTAAAGATAAGGCCATCCACAAGCAGACATAAGGTAGACTAAAACAAATAGGCTACTAATGCAGTATCTGAAACGTAATGTCACATTTCATTGGACTCCGAGAAAATCCAATGTAATAAACCATGCAGTTGTAGTAGTAGAAACAGGGGAGGTGCGTCCCATTGGGCAAGTCGGGCAGTTGCCCGGGGCCTCGGCAACCAGGGGCTGAAAAGCGACTAAGTTAAGGGACCGGCTTATGGGGGGCCTCAAAATTGTTCTTTGCCCAGGGCCTCCAATTAGCTAAAACCGCCCCTGAGTAGAAAACTTTAATGTCCTCTGAGGCAATTTGTTGTGCAGCACATAACATGTAGACACATTAAAACACATCAAAGTAACAACAACCATATCATCAATAGCATAAATCCGATTTAAAGATTAAAGGTTAAAGATAGATATCTGCGAGCAGATAGGTTGAATATTGGTTTCACGGAACCATAACCAGCCTTGAAAAGCTTCTCTGATAACCCTAAGGTTCTGAACAAATTGCCTTCTCCATGCCTCCACAGTGGGATACGCATTACACATTTGCTGTATGGTTGCATTGAGAAAACCAAACATCTAATATCAAAATAACTGTCTGTCATTAGTGGTGAATTAAAAGCCTACATGTTTTTTTTTCTCTTTCTGTCATAGTGTTTTATATAAGTAAATATAAATAAAGACAATTTAACTCAGTTACACATGCGTGCATATTTAGGCCTCACATTATTTTAACAGTTGAAAGATGCAAAAAGATACCTTCACCAATTCAACTTGGTTACGCGTGTGGTAATGTTACATGTGACACAAGCCTTGCTCGTCACCAGATATCCATCATTTTCTGTGAACTGTTGTCACCTTGTAAAAGTGACCCTTTAGACTATATATATATATTTATATATATATGAGAGAGATCGATCAAGATGAAGTTCCCTTATTGTCATATGAACATACATATAATGTATACAGAACAATGATATGTGTGTGACATTTAATGTTTCAGGGAGGGTGCTAGGCATTGTGTGGCATGTATATGTGCATAAAACTACATGCTAGAATGCGTGTCACTGCATAGTGCATTATTGTGTCAGTGAGAACCCTAGTTCCTTAATTTTACAACCTGGGGCCTTAAAATTGACTCACAGATCTCCACTGCTGGGTGCAGAGGCAACCCTTATTAACCAGTTGTATATGAACGGCTTCCACAATAAAGAAACTCAATTCCCATTGTTGAACTGTTAATAGCTTGCCCCTTTAAATTACATTTTGATGACATTTTTACGAATTAAAAATTACACACTTGAGTGCCACCTATTTAACACACAATTACAAATCACATATACGTCTTTCATAAGGGTTAGAATGGCTAAACTTTAGAGGCTACAGAGCTGATGTTAGATTGTTCTGGGCTCGCAGGTCACCTTTACTGCCAAGATGACAGGCAGGAGTACTGCCGGCTGCAGCCATGCACCAATTTACAGGGCAAGTTGACAGGGTCCAAACTGTTTTGTCATCCACCATCACTCACTGCTGCCCACTTAGCAAAAACAGGAAGGAGGTCGTAGGGGTAAGAGTGTCAGAACACTGAGACCACACACATGCACATACTGTACCCAGGTTACAGTCTTGTTCTATGGAGTTCAAATCAACCATATAAGGGCTCTGTGGTCTGCAAGAGGATGAAACGCCACTGATGTTTTCTCAGGGCCTAAATGTGCTTATAAGGGTGGAGGAAGTATTTGTCATTAGTGAGATTTTTAATCAGACGCAGGTCTAGTCTTCATCCCTCCGCTTGGGTTTCGAGCCCCCACAAACACACTCACATACACATCAACATGTGTGACCCACGCCCATGTCAAGTCATTAATCCCTCCAGGCCACACAGCAGGCAGGCAATCGGGGACCAGTGCCAGGGCCTGCTTACAGGGTTTTATCCACTGCACTACACTCTCCCTCCCTGGTCAGCTCCAACAGACACACACAGACACTACCTCTGCTGCCTTCTGCAGGGCCCAGTACATTGCCTCTGACTTGATGTGCTGTAGAGATAATGTTGTGTGTGTGTGTACTGTTGTGGTCATGGCCCTGTTGTAAGAGCAAAAAAGTAGCAACCTCATTGGGCATACTGGTATAATACTGAGCGATTTCAAAATACACAAACAGTTAAATGTGCTTGCAGGGACTAAATGTCAAGCATGTGTCATGTCCTTCCACAGCAATGACAAGTGTCAAGGATTTTAACAATGGACTGTGACATACTAAACAATTGGTGTGTTCAATCTAGCAACAGATATGTTCGTTTCACATCTGCTATTATTGTGATGATTCATGTGCACAATTCACATCTTGCAGTCATTGTCTGACACAAGTTATCTCTAACAGAAATTAATTTGCAAGTAGCGGAGGTTACAATATTGTGCTGTGTTTTCTTTTGGACGAAGTTAATGTTCAGTAGCTGGGTAGGCTGAGATGGAATATCTCATACATAACAGTGGTTAGGTCTATACCAGCAACAAAGCTAGCCAGTCAGAAGTAGCACACGTTTCAGTCTGGTTGGAGGGAGCAGGGGCGCCTGACTGACAGGGGCCCCAAAAAATAGGTAAAAACTAATATGAAATTACATTTTATTAAATATCATATATACCATCATCATTGAGTATATATATATTTCAAATATAACTAGAGAGGGTACAATTTCTGGGGAAATTGTAGGGTGTGCTTGCTTGCGTCGGTTGCACAGGGGTCCGTTTTTTAATGACATCTTTACAACTGATATTTCTGTATATTTTATATAAAAATGCATACTTATTATTTATAAAGATTACATAGATTTAAAAGCATCTTTTTTTTGCTGCTCATTTATAACTCAAAATACGAGTGAAGTGTAGAATGAAATAGATGTCTTCTCATTTCCCCTGCAAGAGGCAGCCTCATAGCTGAATCAAAACGAATAAATTTGGCAGACCGGTGTAAAAATTAGCGAGGTGAAGTTAGTTTCATATTCGACATTCGACATTCGTCTCACATTCGGAAAACGCTACTTTGCAGCGTCGAGTTAGGGACCGGGTGAAAATTACCCATACAATTTTGAAAAATGATGACTTTTATAATATTTTTATGGATATAAAAACCAAACTGTTACCAGATTATTCTAATAATGTCTGTCCTACTTCCACACCCTTTACTTTTTCAATAAAGTTTTGAATAAAATTCCAATTAATCGCTAATCTATGAAAATAGCATGAAATCCTCGCTAATCTCAATATCTTTTTCAAATTTGTGTCAAAAAATCTCAAATATACACCAGATTATTCTAATAATGTCTGGCCTACTTCCACACCCTTTACTTTTTCATTACGGCCTTGGCTTATTCTCATTGCCTGTTTTTTTAATCTTAAGTGTGCATTTAAACACAGTGGCACAAGTTGTGGCAATGAGTTTTGCCAAACAAAGAAAACCATATCTCTGACAATAAATGACAACACAACACCAGGCTTAGGTCTCAATCATGTCTCTCTCAGCTCTGAAAGCCGGAGGACCATCTTTTATAGGGCACAAGAATGTAAACATAGATTGTGACAGTCAGGCAGTAATGACGTTACAACAGTCTCAGAGAAAGAGATTCACTGCTCCCAACACATGACAACTCTCAGACTAGAGAGTACATAGTTGGAGCTCTCCTTGTAGTCATGACAAGGAATGTTTAGCCAGTACTTTCTCCTGACCCCGAACATCCATTAACCCTGACACATAGACACAATCTACTCTTATTAATAGCAAGTTTACATGAGAACGTACTAACTAGTATCCAATGACTTGTTCTATTGATAAGTGAATAATGTAAGCACATAGGAAATCCCAATTTCTTCCACACTCTTCTTTCATTGGCTCCCTTGCATAGACCTGGCGCGCGCGTGTGTGTGTTTGCGTCATCAACCCTAGTTGAGTCTCTGGTTCTGGTGTCGTAAAAACTCAAAAATTTGAAAAAGATATTGAGATTAGCGAGGATTTCATGCTATTTTCATAGATTAGCGATTAATTTGAATTTTATTCAAAACTTTATTGAAAAAGTAAAGGGTGTGGAAGTAGGCAAGACATTATCAGAATAATCTGGTGTATATTTGAGATTTTTTGACACAAATTTGAAAAAGATATTGAGATTAGCAAGGATTTCATGCTATTTTCAGAGATTAGCGATTTTCTATCATTTTTTAAACATAATTGAAAAATTAAAGGGTGTGGAAGTAGGACAGACATTATTAGAATAATCCGGTGTGTATTTGAGATTTTTTGAAACAAGTTTGAAAAAGATATTGAGATTAGCAAGGATTTCATGCTATTTTCAGAGTTGTCTTGCTGTGTTGGTCTTGGTAGCGATTGCGTTGGTTGAATTCGATGTAACGTTCCGTTGTACGGTTTAGGCTGAAATTAATTATTTTCATGAACAGATTGACAAAGTTTAGGCGGTGGCAATGAAGTTCAGGTTAGTAGTCAGATAGTTTCACCTATTGAAAGACTTTTGATTTAAGTAAGGGGAGTGCCGAACATGTTCTGTCACCGTTTGACTTCCTAAACAGCTGTGTAGATGTTTTTGTAGTGTGTCTTGCGTAGGCTACAGCGTTGCAGTGAGCAACACTGGTTTGAAACCACAGGTAATGATAATTTCACCAACAAATCGTTTACTTGTAATGTAATGTCATAATAAATCCTACAACGAAAATGTATATGTGAGTAATGTTTATTTTAACGATTGAAAACAGATGCATCCAGGGCTCTCAAGTGTCACGCATTGAGCGTGACAGTCACCCATTTCGGTATTTTGTCACGCACTCCCGCCACACGTTGTAGGCTATTTCTCACGCGGAAAAACTACTTATGTTTAATATGCCGCACCGCCCAACCAAAATTTCTCTTGCCGCGCCGCTCTCACTATGGAACCGGCGGGAATCAAGCGCGTCTCCCCTGGAGACTCCCCAGACACTTATCAGCCAATCAAAAAGAAAAGAAAGGGGCTGCACAATAGCCAATCAGAAAATAGCACTATTGTATCTGGGTAAGATTTAACGCAATAACCAATGAAAAAAAAGCATATCCTGGAATTGTTCACGTGATTCTGCTACAATGTCTTCAGAAAGTTTCGTTCATCCACAGAGCAAACCACTGGAGCTCAAGCATCACTTTGAGCACAGAGTAAGTCATGATCTCCTGTTTTAATGTTACAACTAATTCACAACTTGTTTGACACAAACTGTAACTGATATCCAGGATACAGTTCCTACGGTGTGTGTTTACCTTCTGGGATGGCTGTTAGTTTAACAGACCGGTAAGAGATGAAACACAGCTGGAGAGCATACAGTATATGCTAAGCATATATCTGTATTTGGTTGAATTGTCAGTGCCATGTGTCAAATATTTTCTTCTGCAAGTCAGAGCAATTATTAATAACAACAACAAAAACACTAATAATAATATTATTAATGAAACACCCCCCCCCCCCCCCCCTTTGACCCCCTGACGGGAGGGGGGGGATGTCACTCTTGCCTGTCTTCAAAACTTGAGAGCCCTGTGCATCATAGACCACTGTAGTATGTCTTGCAACAGAGGCTAATGTCATGATGCTAATGCTTCAGTGAAATAGTAGACTACCGTTTCCGAAAGTAGATGTGGGCCTACTTACTTAATAATATCAGCTAATATTGTACATTACATTTCACAATTGTGTTTCACATCACAAAGTAAAATGAGTAAATAGTTATCACCCTGGCCTCTTTGCTTGTGGTGTTTCTGCAGCTGCCTTGCAGTAAAGCTATAGTTAGCCTAGCTATCCCCCAAGTTAACAGATGCGAAACGAATGTTCTGCTAAAGGTAGTCACGCGTGTTTTCATGACGTTAGTGACGTTAGTAACGTCAGTGACTGTGGCTAGCAAGTTAGCCACCGTTAGCTTCACTTTTCGCCACAAAAACGTAATTTGAACTTCAACCATCCAACGGAACGTAAATAAAAATACAAGCAACTCAATCGCTACCAAGACGAAACTTTTGACACCTAGGTTGTCTATGTAGGCCAAATATTTAATGAGTTTTAGGGGTGCGAAAACAAACAATAAGAACTAGAAAAGGCTGTTCCTGCGAAACAGCAGTGAGAATGCTGAAAACCTGAATGGGGATAGCTGACCATGCTAAAAAAGCTGAAAATAGTGAAAATTTGGTAGAAAGTTATAAGCTGAAGCTTCAAAGCGCCCAAAAGGTATTTTTGAAAGGGGCTGGAGCTGGACGAAGGCTTAAAACTACAGAAAAGATAAGAAAAATGCAAAAAGAGAAATAATTCTGAAGAATTTGAAAATTTAGGAGAAAGTCATTTGCTCAGGTTTCAAAAGGTCTGAAATGTATTTTAGAGAGGACCTGGAGCTAACTCTGATTAAAATGCTGCTGCAAAAAAAGCTGAACTATTGTGGGTAGTAAATAAGATCATGCTACATCTAACCAGCGGATCATCTTGCAAGTGTGTCAAAGTGGTATTTTTACAGACTGTATTAACACCGTAGGCGTGAATAATGCATGCATCGTCATTGTCATCCATCTGTAGCCGAAGCGAAGCTAGAGAGGATGCAATGGGAGACCTTCTACAGTAAGCTATATCTACTGCTTCAAATTGAAAACGGAGACCATCTTTTGATTATAGACAAGTTCCTTAACCTCTGTTGTCAATATTGCCAATAAAAAGTAAATACTCTTCAGTTACGAAGCATTTGTTTGTAGCTAGCTAGGTAACGAATATTATGCCTGGAAAAACGTAGCTAGCTATGTGTAGTGATGTGTCGTTCGTGAACGATTCGTTCATTTTGAACGAATCCTTACAAGGACTCGGGAGTAACGAGTCCTCTCAAAGAGTGGTTCGTTCATTTTCTTGTGGCCGCGCATCGGGACTGTTGCATAGGCTCGTCCAAGTAAACAGAAACGATTTGTTAATTTCCCGACTCGGTCTTTCTACGAGTCTTTGGATAATTTTTCACGTGACCTGCATAGGCTCTGTAGTGGTAGCTAGAGGAAACGAACGATTCGTTCATTTCCCGACTCGGTCTTTCTACGAGTCTTTGGATCATTTTTCACGTGACCTGCATAGGCTCTGTACTGGAGGAAACAAACGATTCGTTCATTTCCCGACTCGGTCTTTCTACGAGTCTTTGGATCCTTTTTTCACGAGACACGCATTGTATTTTTTAGTAGAGGTTTCCTCATTCCCATTCGCTTGGCCGCTGTTTTAGTAAGACGTGAATGATATTCGCTCAAGTCATCATAATGACTGGTTTTGTTAATTTCACTTTACATTTACTCTTACAGTTTAGTGCAGTGTAATTGTTTGCCGTGATAATTAAATGCTAGTGTGATAATAAATGACAAAATCATACAAACTGTCATGATACATTATTTTAATGCAGGAATTTCTTTTAAAATAGTATCTGCTGGTGCACATGTCATGCACTAACCTACATGAGAATATGATACGTGTTTGCAGTGGACGGATAGTCCACAGACTGATAGTCCCCCCCCCCCCCCCCCCGTTGAAATGAACGAATGACTCGAAAAAAGATTTGTTAATTTTACTGAACGAGATTCAAAGAACCGAATCAGTAAAATGATCCGAACTTCCCATCACTAGCTATGTGACCTGGTTTTGCCGTATGACAGTCGTAGCGTCACTAGAATGGAGGCTAGATTATGTACACTTTAAGCTCAAAGTACATACCTTGTTTGGCCAATTTGGTCGATTGTGGGAAAAAAGTCGAACCATTTTTAGTTTATGGAGAGCCATCGCGCTAGCTCGATTATAAGAGAGAATAACAGAAATGTAGCTAGAATCCACACCTCAAACAAGTTAACCTAGACGCAAAACTATACGTCCAATCCAAAAAATAAGGATATTTTCCGAGACTGAAGACTCTGCCGAAACCAGAGATGTCCTTTATATGTCTGTGCGGTCAGAAATACGACTCTTCCGGCAGTTTCAAAATCTTGAATTTGAAAGGCTGCTCTCGCTTCAAGGCTCATAGCTGAAAATCTGTACATGTGAGCTCTTTAGTTTAGAGCACTTTTAAAGTATAACTTGTTTCTGTAAATTAAACTATATGAAAGTTAGAGGAATTTGTTTGACAATTTAGTTGAACAGCCAGCCAGCAGAGAATGCCACTCTGCTGGCTGCTCATTCATAAAAATCAAGAAGGAGCAAAAATGTTCATGTATTTGAAACTGTCATAATTCAAAATTGGCTGAATATTTGAAAAAGCTGAATCATTTGGCAATAGCTGAATGTATTGTGAACATTTTAAAGGTTGAATGGTGTCTCTAGCTGAAAGTATGCTGAAGTAGTTAAGTTTGAAAGAGGAGGAAGCTTTTTTAATGATTTAAAAGGATACCATTACTTTTAAAGGGAGAATAATTTGCACAAAAACCTTAATATTTTAAAGTATAAAAGTGAGAAATACCAAAAGACATAGCACACATCTCCTGAAGGAGCGGAACGTTTTGATACAAAAATTGTAGGAATCGGTGAAAGTATGCAGGAGTAGTTAAAGGACAAAAAACCTACGGAAGAACTAAGAAGTTGGAAAAACAATAGTGAGAATGCTTAACAGCATTCTCACAATAAATATATATGATAGAGAACAAAGGTTGTGCCCTTGCCGAAGGCAAAGCACACCCAATAATACAATTAATGATCTCTTTGTTTTTACTTGTTTGGCAATAAAAGTTAAATATCCCCCACCCCCCTGTATCGGCATGAAATGGTTTGTTCCTGCCTTAGCGCACTTATCACTGACGATGTTTAGGTGCAGTCAGTAGACGCGCTAGTCACCAGAAATAGTGATCACAATGTTGCCTAGTAAATATAAATCAGGTTTTAAAAAAAGTTCTGAGAAAAAAGAGAGAGGAAAGACAAAGGAGACCAAGAAAGGTGGGTAGCCAGTAGTCTGTGGTATTAACCTGTTGGCTTTTCCATAGTGAAATAAGCTAGCTAGCTACAGACTAGCGTTAGCCTACATTTCATGAACATTTAATCAGTACAGGGAAATGTTTAGCAAGATATTCATATTAAATCATTGTCCCGACTCCCTGCCCCTTTTAGCAGAATTAACAACAGATGAGTCAGCAGCACCCCAGTCTCCCCATAACTGTACACCTCCCTGAGCAACATTGTGTTAACGACATACCAGTTAGCATCATTACAGGGAGTCTGTGGGGATTTCTTGCTCTTTTTACCATGTGTCTCTCTTGCTCTTTTTACCATAACAAAAAATACAAATATTTATTAATGACAGAAATTCAAACTAAGTATGTTCTCACATAATTATCATTATGAAATAATAAAAAAATAATAAATGACTAACTACTGTCTGTACTGGATGATGGACAGTTGGAAACAGTGAGTAGCTTACCTCAGCCTGCATGTAAGTTACAGACGATATTAAAATAATCCAGTTTGATACGTTCATTTAGATTGAATTATGGCCGTTAAATGGCATATATAGATACAGACTTTATTATTCCCACCATGAAGGGGAATTTATTTGAGAAGCTTGCACACACACACCAAAAAATCTATTGGATCTAATGTATGTAATCAAGTGGTGGTGATACAGAACTGTAGGTAATTTAGGTCAATGTTCTGTAGTATTAGTGTCATTTATTGGTTTATGGCATGGACAGGGAGGCTTTTGTGAGGGCACTGGCCAGCAGAGATGATAATGATGATGTACACATGCAGACTTGCATGTACAAATCACCAGCAGTAAATATTGTACTAGTACTAGTATTGAACTACAAGAAGCAAGACAGTTGCACGCCTTTAATTAGAGTTATGTAAAGCTTTTGATGGGACAGTTAGGTCCTAGATTTGTGGTGACAACAGCTGCGCAGAGGGGGCCCAATTTGATTTTTTTGTCATGGGGCCCAAAATTCCTGGCGGCGCCCCTGGGAGGGAGGGCTAGGTCAAATGAAAAGCTGACAGGTGAAGTCAGACACCTTGCAATAATGCACTGCTGGCATTGTAACTAATATTTTGTTAATTGTTTGGAGCGAGTGAAGGAGACTGGTGGAGAGGGAGGAAAGGTTCTCTCTAGTTTTGTGTCTCTTCATTGCAGTGACTAGGTTAACACACACAAAAAACGCACGGTACAGCAACATGCAGAAATGTCTCCAGGGACCTGCTGAATTGACTCCTCCAAAACTTCCTCAGTCAGCTGTAGAAATAAATAAATAAAATATTTAATATCAAC
The DNA here is from genome assembly GCA_023658055.1 of Thaleichthys pacificus. NCBI lineage: Eukaryota > Metazoa > Chordata > Actinopteri > Osmeriformes > Osmeridae > Thaleichthys > Thaleichthys pacificus. Next base: position 3,592,134 of record CM042869.1, read on the forward strand.
GTTTAGCATTCTGTGGCAGTAGCACAGGTTTGTTTTTATGCTTGCTTGGGTGTGAAGAGTAAACAGCACACAGGAAGCAGCAGAGGGCTTAATATATGCATTCTTAAGCCAACCATCATCCGTTCTGACTGAAAATGCAATACCAAGCCACACAATAAATATCACAATAATTATTACAATATACATCACCTGTGCATAACAGTACCTAGACCTCAAAACTAAAATTGTATTTTGTAGTTTCAATTCCTTAAAGGTAGGAATGTTTTAACCATTCAGGATTTTACAGTCCTCAAAATATCAAGTGAATTCCTCAGGCACAATGACAGACACTTTTTGATGGCTTCATTTATCTAGACAAAAGCTTTAGAAGTTGAATGTAGTGATTAGTGCAAGGGCATGGGTTGGGGGGGCCCACTTCTGTACAATTATCATGCTATTGCACTCCCTCTGGTCCTAGAATAAAGAGGACTAAGGGAGAGAAGGTATAACTGAGACAGAGTTGTGCGTTTGTAAAGAGCATCACATTAATAACTTTATTCTTCCTCTGTCTGCTGAGCATAAAAGAAGGGCAGGCGAGGAAAAGTAACCTTGTTGCAATGCACAACAGAATACCATTAATACAAACCACAAAGGTTATTCCAGAAAGCAGTGTAGCCCATTTATACTGGTAAAATAACATTACAGTTGCAAAGGCAGGATTCAAAATACGATTCAGCTCAACTCAATATTTAAGACAAATAAGACCACAGTACCACTGAAGTACAGCCATTTGTAGGGGGTCTCTAGAGTGCATTATAGAATTGTCTGTACACTTGAAAGTTGTCTTAGAGTTACAAGACAAGTCATTTGATGTTGTTCACACCACATATGCTGTGTATGTGTAAGTAGTGGCCAAGTCATGCTGCCACATTCAGGTAGAACTCAGATAATAAAGGATTAATTGCTGTGATTGGTTTTGCTGTGCACAAAAATGCTGCTTGGCTGTCCTCAAGTTAAACAAGATCTCTCGATCTGGGGTAGATATTTAGTCACACTGCCAGCCAAGCATGTATCCATTAATGCACATACCAAAACATTGATTGATTACAAAGTAAACATGGCAGCAACTGTACTATTGGCTGTGAATATCCAGCAAGTGTCATTGTGGATTTGAGCTTGTGGGTATGGCCGTATTGTGGGCCAGTGTGAAGAGCAGGTTGCATAAGAGGTGATCCTCAGTAATGGTGTAATTCAGAGCGGGTATGCTCACCCAGCCGTCCAACCCAGCGCCCTCCTACGTGAGTCTTGTGAGTGGGTGGGTATGTCCCCTGCTGAGGGCTGTTACCAGAGAAAGATGCTGGCACTAGGGGATTACTCAGGTCCACTGACGGGATAAAGAGGGGAACAGATAGAAAATGGAAGTGAGAAAGATTTTGTGAGTTTTGTGTTACAGTATTGTAGAGAGAGAACAAGAGAGAATGTGTGAAAGAGATGGAGGGAAAGACACATGCACAGGCTGATCCCTTTCTCTGTCCTCCTACCCGCATATAGGGCTTTCACACCCACACACCCACACAAAACATCATACTCTCCAAGGCTCAATCAACAAAAGCTAAACTGTGAATTCTAGGCTGGTTTGGTGAAATATGGTTTTAAAGATTATTTTATTTTCTAGAAAACCACTCCTCTACATATTACATTATGGTACTATAGTTTGCTTATAGAGCCAACAAGGCATTCTGTTAGGATTAAATGTCCAATACCTACCTCTAATTTTTTCAAATTAGTTTAGTGGTCGCAGAGTTGGAGTGGAAAGTCTGAAAACTTCCAATAACGCGTAGGCATAACTCATAATTTGATGATTGTTTGGAACTAGTAGTGGGGAGATGCAATGTGCAGGTCTCTCACCTTCCTCCAGAGGGCAGAGTAAGACCTGGGGCGAATCAGTCGCATAGACAGGCTTAGATGCTTGTTACATTAAAACAGGGGCTTCTGTGACAGAGTCAGCATTATGAAAGCTAAGAGGATTAGCTGATGGACATTTCTGGCGTTCTTGGTCAATTATCAAAATGAAAAGCGACTGGTGACTGGGCAGGGCTGGCACACGCTCTGCCAGTGAAGACACTCTTCTCTCGGCCTGTCAGAGAAGGGGTTACTGAAGTTCACCCAGAAGAAAAAAAGAAAGCTTCATTGGAGTATTTCAGACATGAAAGTTTTGTTGTTTGCGCCATGGATTAAAAATGGCATTTACATTTTTATGTTTTTAAAGTGCAAAACTGTATGTTATGCAACAATAAAACTGGCTTGCCTGTGCATCAGCCAGTCATCCGTGCTCATGCCAAACCCCTTCATCCATGTGCATTATGCCCACACCTCCCTCATGTGCGAGTTGTTTACCCACGGCCCCACTAGTTTGTGCCTGCCACGATCTTACCGGTCAGGGAGGAGACTACATGACGAGGCCGGTCACTTAAAGAAAAGTCAAATTCTGTAAAGTCAATTCCATGATTTGCTTCTCAGTACATTATATACGTGTGAAATGAGTTCCTGAAAGCATGTGCAAAGCGCTAAAACTTTGTCGCACCAAAATGTGTAGTTAGACCGTAGAAGAGTTTCTCTTCCGTTTTCAGATCAGGTTTTAATGGCCGGGGCCAAAAAGTTACCCATCTACGTCAGATCACTGACTGCTGTACTGTTATTGTCATAGATATATATATCTATGGTTATTGTAGCCTATCAGCTAGCTAGCTAGCTAGCTTCAGGATGTCTCCCTCCACCCGCAACTGCATCTTCCCTGGATGCAAAAACTTCAGCTGCGCTGCAACACTATTTAATTTCCCTATTGATGAGGAAAGGAAAAATAGGGGGATTGATTTTGTGGAGAGCCACGCTGATGGAAAGCTTTGGATAAACTCCAACAGCCGCCTCTGCAGTGGATAAGAGTCTGCTAAATTACTAAATGCAGTGACCATTTCACGGCGGATAGTTTTAACATGGACCAGAGACAGACGGGGTTCGCGGACACACAGCTTCTCTTGCAGCGCGGAGCCGTACCGAGCATCGCCCTCCCGGCCGTTCCTCCTCCGGTCGCACCTGGACAATCCACCGCCGCCAGCAGTTCATCACTCAGTTCTGTGTGCTTGTTATAATTATACTACATAACTTTTCCAGAGGTATCTCTGCTATGAGTTAGTGCAAACCGCTAAATTGATATTAGGCTACTCGGTGTAGAATGATGGTATTTTGGTGAAATGGTAGCTAATGTGTTAGAAGTAGCCTAGTTGGAGAGCTCACTGTCTGCTGTCCCTTTTTACTGTTACAGCTCAGGGGAACATTTCATTTATATGCATCTGTATGTTTCACTCGTTAAACAAATATATTCAAATTCTATACGGTTTTGTTCGGCTTCGAGAGGGGGCCGAGCTTCAGCTCCTTCTGGCGACACGCCCCCCCAGTCTCTTGTGAGAGTGCAGATTTTTTCACGATTTCAAATTTAACATACTTGTCCTGTTATTTTTTCATTCGAATTTGGATGGGTAGTTAATAACACATTATTCTGTGGTGTGGCGAACTTAAAACTCGTTTTCAGTTCCACTTTACAGGATCTTTAATGCGCATGGTTATGTGTGTGGAGGGCACTTTGTTTTGGGTCTAGCCATGGCAGAGACAATCCACAGCTGGCCAAGTGGGCCCACCCCAAGGATTCACATAACACTGTGAATGGAATAGACCGAGACAATATGACAACACTGCTGCAGTGGACATAAACAAGCAGAAAACCTCAGAACCTCGTCTACCGCAGAACCACCTCATTATATCTTACATGCCCTTTCAACAAAGTTTGGACATAGTCATTGCACTAGTAATAATAATATATTTGGATTTTAGTGTCGTGCAAAGACAACTCAACCAAATTTCATTTCATGTAATTTGTTTTCACAAACTGGGCGACAACTCTGCCACATTAATTCCCCTGAATTAAGGGTGTCAGTTGGACTTAAGTGGGCAGAAGCAGCTGAAACATGTCTCCAACTGGTGATAACACACAAAGGCAGCAAAGCCAGTGCAGGAACACGACAAGGTCTTTTGGAGAACAGTACAGTACACACTAAACTCCACTCATCCCAGAACAGTACTTCTGTGAGGATGATTCAATTCACTGGGAACATAATTATTAAAATGACAATGATGATTTTGAACATTTTAATGACAAAAGGAACAGAGGAACAGTGATAAACAGTTTTGGCCGGCCTGAACAGGAGCATAGCTGGGCTTTGAGGCATACTAACACTATGAGGTGATTCAGGGACAGCATCTGTCTCACTTCAGGCAGGTAAACTCACTATAAAAATACATGGTAAATTGAAAAAAACAAGCTGGATCCACAGTGTGGTTGGATGTGGAAACAGCTGGAGATGCCTGAGGGGCTTCAGGTAGCCCGAGTAGTACACTGTGGTCCACTGGGTAAAATCCTCCAAACGGAATGTCTCTGTAGAATAACGGCAGCCGATGCTGCTCTGTCTCTCTACCAGTGATGTCTGCTGTCCCCCTAAACCACAGCATACTGCTGATACAGAAGCTCCCGAATCTTATAGTAGTCATCGCACAGGCAGCCTTCCAGGCCGATGCGTCCTGCTTCCGTCTGTAGGATGCAGGAATACATAAAGGGTCACCTGGGTTCACATGAATGCAACACTTACCGTATTTTCCAGACTACAAGTCACACTTTTTTTTCATAGTTTGGCTGGTCCTGCGACTTATACTTGGGTGCGACATATATCAAAATATATATAATTTAACATGTTTTTAAATGTTAATTTATACTGACTGACATGAACCAACGAGTTCAACAGATTCAATGATGTGGAATGAGATCCGGAGTTTGGTGAACTAGTTAACCGGTAACTTGCTTGTTGGACTCACTAGCATGTTATGTTAATTTAGGCTACTCAGCCTCCCAGGTATGTTCTCTATGCTATTGTGCAGCTGAATAACTGTTAATGTGTTACGTTAAAGGTCACATGACATGAAAACTTCACTTTTATTTAACATTAATATGAGTTCCCCTAGCCTGCCTGTGGTGTCCCAGTGGCTAGAAATGTCAATAGGTGTAAACCAAGCCCTGGGTATTCTTTTCCGCCTTTGAGAAAATGAAAGCTCAAACGCTCGGTTTGAAAATCTCCTCCTTGTGACGTCACAAGGAGGAAGGTTACCTCCCCTCCCAAAGTTCTGTATGTCTGCGCCAAACATTTCAGCCACGACTGTTTCCTCAATTTGAGCCAATACAAAGCTGGCCTTGCTGAAATTAAATTCTGGATCAGTACTAACTCTCCTTGGTCCAGCTACAAACCTCAGGCAAGTAAGTTAACTAACGCTATATCATTTTGTTGCTTTACTGTATATGGTTACCTAGCTTGCTACCCTTAGAATGTGGCTGTAACATTAGCTCTGCAGCTAACAGCTAAGTTACTGTTGCTAATGTAAAGGTAGATAGCATCAAGTATGTGTGTGAATACACATTCTGTAACACGAGTGTTGTACACTCCGTTCTGCTGTTGGTGTTATGGCGCTCGCTATATCTGCCTTTCCCCTCATTGAAATGACTATGAGTGTGCACCTCTGCAAACCAGGGTGATCAGATGAGAATGGGCAAATTCGAGGCATCTTAAAGCAACGATGCTACGAGCCATTGCGATACATCCATTGTAAACATTAGCGCATGGTGCCGCCCCTCTCCTCCCCATTAGCATTTAAAGCTACAGACACAGAAACAGCGCGTCTTGAGGAAAGCTCATTGTGGGACTGCTCGTAGTGGCTGTAATTATGCACCAAGGCTGAATTTCGGGAAAGAAACTTCAGATACAGTATTAGGGGACCACTAAGGCCTATATAAAACATCCAAAAACAGCATATCGTGTGACCTTTAACATACCGGACACCTATTCAGCTTGTGTTTTGTGTGCTTTTGTGTAGTTGAATAACTGCCTTTCCAGATTATATGTCTGTTCTTGGATTTTGTTAAATACATTTCAAAATAAATGCAATTTATAGTCCAGTGCGACTTATATATGTTTTTTTCCTCTTCATGACACATTTGTTGACTGATGCGACTTATACTCCGGAAAAATACGGTACTAAGAACACGCTTCCAGTTTCTCCAACAGAAGGACAGTATGTGAAGACATTTACAAAAGTGCAAATCAGTATCAACCTCAAATTAAAACTGAATACAAAGCACATTTGGAAGAGCCACAACAACAGACTTGAAAAGCCATCCTAGTATCTCTACACATGGACAAGGCTGGATGGAATGTTTGTTTGCACATGCCGTATGAAATTGGCATTCTATTTCTGCCCATGTCATCCAAACAAACATCCCATCCAGCCAGAAATTTCATAGCATTTCCAACTGCTCCTTCAACCTCATACAGGGCCTGGTAGTGGCCTTCATTACAGAGGGAGTGGGGCTGACTGACTGTGCCAGGGCGAAGGACAGACACTCACCCTGCGGACGGCCACCATGTTGTTGCACACCAGCACACCACCTACAAACTCAGCCTGAATGCCTTCTCTCAGCAAGACCTGCTTGAAATCTGACAGGCGCGGCTCGTTGATGAACACCGACTGATGCCCTGGAATCTGGAGGTTAGGTAAGACCAGTCAGAATCAAAACACAGCATGCTTCAATCCAGACTAGATGATCAACAGATTATCTGATGTCCGTGGACTCCTCTCAACATATCTTTCTCTTGTACAATGCATCTTTCACTTTGTATGTCCAGTAAACCATTGACTACTTATCCACCCTGTCCTTTCAATTTTCTATGATGCTATTCTCCAATGAGCACAAGTGGGTCTGTCTGTCTCTAGTGGGTCAACTCGCATCTCTACTTATCCTATCTATCTGACCTGTCCTGAGAGCAACACATGCCTGTCACTAACTTGGGGGTCAACTACCTCTTTCCATCTTCAATAAGGACAATTATTCCCTCAGTCCTTTCACTTCCCCCTTACCTCTTGGGGGGGTAAGGGCTCCAGAGTGGGGATGACATCACTCTCCTCTGAAGATTCTCTCTCGTCCTCCCCGAACAGGGTCTTGATGGCCCGTTGTTGGGCAGCCACCACAGCACTTTGGTCAGCCATGCCAGGATCGGGGGCCACATCCATAGCCAGCTCGCCATCCTCTGCCTCCTCCACGGCGCCCTCCTCAGGTAGCACACCTGTGTCTACCTTGACCACTCGCATGTCTAGAACGCCATCAATCCACGCAAGCTCCGTATCCTTGGCCCGGCAGAACTGTAGAGAGCTCACCAGCGAGTCTTTCAACCGCACCTGGAGAGGAATAAACAACACGATAAACCCTGTTAGAGTACTTTCTGTTTATAGAAGACTCACGTTTAGGGCCTCAAACTTTTCGAGGCACTTAGTGTCATCGTTGTAGTAGGGATGTCACGAGAACAGATACTACCGAAACCTTCCGGTTCTAAAATGACAAAACACCGACATTGCCCATTTTTTGAGGCACCGTAGGCAACAATGCCAGTGTTAGCAACAATGCCAGTGTTAGCAGCATCGGTGCTGCGCCTCCGGAACTGATGCGAGTTCTGATTCATATTAACAACATCCAAAGAATAAACGTTTTCCGTTTTTTTAATCTGTCATACTGAAATACACGTTACATGATGTTTGGGATGGTGGGCACATGTTACAATGGCTTATGTTATGTACGTAGCTTATGCTGTAGTTTTAACGTTAGCCTATACCTCGGTTAGAAGGGGAGAGAGAAAGAGATCATCTTGCAAGTATCATGTCAAAACTAGCAAAATTCACTGAATATCCTAGGTTAATATAGTGACAAATGAATATGCAATTGGTTTGTCAAAACACGATTACCCCCGAAAACTTTTTTTTACGATGCCAATACAACTCCATGTAAAAAACGATTTGCGAGTGACACAGCTGAAAATTTGCCGCGATTAGGCTAATTAATTGTGATTAATCTAGATTAATTCATTTCGAATATGAGATCGATTTACCCCAAGACCATATTGACATGTTAGTTTTCCTCTCTAAAAACTTTGAACTAGCCAAAAAAAAGGTGTGCAATGCTGTGAAGAAAAAAATAAACCATGTTAATCTTGTTAGCTGAATGGCCGCACTGTTTTGTTTTTGCACAGTACCTTTTGAAAAGATGTCTGGAATGTGTCTGGGGACACTAGTTGTTGAACTATGAGCATTAATTGCACTGTGTTATGTTGTTCTATGCTATATTGCACATGTTTTTATGTCTTGTTATTACATTTTGATATTTTCAAGTACTTTAATAAAGAAGTTAATGTTTCAAGTTCAAGTACATGGAATCTTAGATTATATATATTTTTTACCGTGGTATCGAAATCGGCATCGAGAATCATGTTATTTTACTGGTATTCGCACCAACTACTGAATTGTTGGTATTGTGACACCCCTACATTGTAGGAAAGTGTATTGTATACAAAATAGCTTCTGGATTGAAATGTTATTGATATAAGCAATGTATAGTCTAGTAGTATAGAAAAGTAAAACAGCAAGGCTTCTGCAGGTCTGACCTGGTAGATGTGTGTCTCGCTGGTGGCGTCCACTGTCTCCTGCAGTTTGGGTGTGTAGACCTTGATATCCTTGCCGCTGAAGGCCTTGCAAGACTCAGACAGGTCCAGACTTGCTTCAGGAGGGCCACGGACGATCACCAGCTGGCGTGGCTTCATCTGATTGATGATCTTCTTGATTGAGTCTCCATCAGACCGTCCCTCGTAGTCAATGTATGTCACTCTTGCTCTACAGAAGGACAGTGACACAGAGTACTTAGACTAGACTGCATTACTATCTGACAACTCAAATATGCAACAAAATGTCCAATCTAACCATTCATTAAAGATCCTGTAAAGTGGAATTGAAAACAGGTTTTAAGTTCACCACACCACAGAAGAATGTGTTATTAACTACCCATCCAAATTAGAATGAAAAAAAAAACACAGACAAGTATGTTAAATTAGGCTTTGAAATCGTGAGAAAATCATCACTTCTCTGCTTGAGACTGGGGGGGCGTGTCGCCTGAAAGAGCTGAAGCTCCACCCCTCGCTGCCTACCTACAACCCAGATAATGGACGCTACGTCAAGTCGAACAAAACAGTATAGAATTAGAATTGATTTGTTCAATGAGTGAAACATACAGCAGCCTGTTGCACCAGCTGTGCATAAGTTCTTTCTTAGTCTAGGGTGCAAAGTCCATACTAACCGATACGTTTAAACTAGTTAGTTTGATACTAAAGCTGAGACGATGTTTGGTTGCACCACGGATACGTACGTTTCATCTTAGCTACACTGGCTTAAAGTCGACACTAACCTAAATAATGTCGCGGAAAGTGACGTTTTATCTTTCTGTGGCCAATCAGTGATAAGCACTATTCTTGATGCAGTGTTTAATACCGTGTTGTCAAAAAATATATTATGGAAACAGCTGACAAATGATAACACTAGGTGGGTTTCATAGACTAGCTACTCAGCTAACTTAGTGCAAGCTAACAATGTAACTTAACGTACATCTGTGTTAGGCACTCTTGCATTTATGCATTGATCATCTCGGAAATAAAGTACTTGTGTTGTCATTCATTGTGTTTACTGTTGTTTTTAATGTGACCGTGACAGTTTTTGTAGGCAAGAACGTGAGTGTGTTTCAAACATGTCTCTCGTGCCCATCTGTCAGTTTGAACACTTAGCTACGCATCTAGAAGAGGCTAACGGCAAAACGATCACCACAAAACAACCAAAAAAAGGTATGTAGACTACGTAAACTTGGAACAATTGTTAGGTGATAACTAAAGTACTATCTTAATCTTCATGTAAACAGCTAGTGCAACACAGTGAAGATGAGTGGTGATCGGTGAAACCGTCAACTCTTAAGATATCAGGCCAGGGTTCATAACGGTAGCTGCAACAGCTACAGTAGTAACAAGCTGTACTAGTAGTAGCCTGCTGTAGTTACTGTATTCTATTACTGGGCAGGTGAAATTGTAACATGATAACAAAAACATAATGATGGCCTACACTGGCAAACTGTTAGACTATCAATTAGAATTGTTTAAAGTTAGCTATCTAATCCAAAATGGGGTTATATTTGCTCTTCAACAATGTATTGTTACCGTCAAAATGTTACGTTAGTCAAGTTACCAGCTTTGCTAGTTAATCTAGTCTAATAACATAGTTTAATGCTGTTGACACATTAGTTTGTACTGTTTCAGGAATTTGGCAATGTCTGACCGTAGGCCAAGAAAGAAACACTTCACACATGAAGAAATCATCATCCTGCTTTTAAAATATAAACTAGGGCTGTCAAATGATTAAAATATTTAATCGCGATTAATGGCATAGTTAACTCACGATTAGTCGCAATTAATCGCACATTTTTATCTATTCTAAATGTCCCTTGATTTCTTTTCTTTTTGTCCAATTATTTTTTCTCATTTTAATGCTCTTATCAACATGGAAAAGTGGATCGGATTGCTTGGTGCAAATGTTTTTTTAAATTGAAAACAACAATGCAATCGCCTGGCTTTGACGAGGGGGCAGAGAATTTGCATCAGCTGTGTGCTTGGCCATTAAGTGGTATTTCAGACTGGACGTGCTGCGATGATAGCTCAGTTCACAACAACAAAACACACAAATCACTTTGGTCTTGTCAATGGAACCATTTGGCAACTTTTTAAAAGTAAACCTTCCATTCAGAATCTTATTGGCATCCATTTCGGCGGCTCACCATCAACTCAAAACACCTACTACTCTCTAGCCGGCTCGCAAGCCCAAACAAGTATGTGCGGCGTGCCTGTTGTTTTGTTTCCGGTCTAGCTAGATCCGGTGTGGTGTTGTAGTTTTTCTAACGTCAGTAGTTGTTGCAACAGCATGTGAAAAAAACGAAAACGTTTGCTAGACCAAAAAGAACGTTAATCGCGCAATTAAAAAATGTACGCTGTTAAAATGGGTTTGCGTTAACGCCGTTAATAACGCGTTAAACTGACAGCACTAACATAAACTAAACAAAGGACCATTAGAATCCAAATTTAGCACAGGGATGTCAAGGAAGTTAGAAAGAAGTGGAGTGATTTAAAAATGCAAGCCGTTGAGGACTTTTCACGAAATGTCCCAAGAGGAGGTGGTCCAAAGCCAGACATGGGACCATATTCCAGTCTTGTATTGGACATTGTTGGTGAGGACTCCCCCTCAGTAATTGGGATTTCATGTGGGGTTGAGAGTGGAACAGAAGAAGATGCTCCGGCACCGGTTTCCCCAAAATCTCTCCCAGCAACAGCCCTCGCACCAACACCAGAACCACCTCTCCCTCATACAGCCGAACAACCTCTCTCCCCACCTGCAGAAACGTGTCTGCTTGAGACACCTCAGGATGGCTCCAACACCCACCTACCACCAGCAGCCAAGCGTGCTAAAGGCAACAGAAGGCCAGAATATTGACACACTAAGATGTCAACTCTTTAAAGCGGAAATTGAAAAGCTCAAACAGGAAACAGAAAAGATACAAGCAGAAAAAGAAAAAATTGAGCTTGAAAAGATCAAATTGAACGTAGAAATATTTACACTAAAAGATCTTAAAACAAAGGGATACGTCATCACACTTTTAAATGAGCCATAGCATTCAGACAACTCTTAGGGCAGAATAAATGGATGAATAATAATATTTATTACTATTTCTATTATATTTTTGTATTGCTAATTATTATTTATTTGTGCAGTTTCTTATTTCAAATATTTGGATAATTATTTTTTTAGTTATCGTGTTCTTGTTTTGCAGTAGGCCTAAACCTAATAAACTTATTGCAATATACAGTTTTTGTTCATGCCCATTCTTGTGGGAGGTTATTTATTAGCAGCTCATCCAAAGTAGATTGTAGTAAGGTAGGCCCGGACAGTGGTAGCCTCAGTTGGTAGGTTGTCCTCACCGAAGGGAATGTCTATGTCACCCCTATCATCTGCATTTCTTTCCTCCACCAGTGGTACTTTCCACATCATTGCCATGTTGTGTAGGACAATGCAGGCACCAGCTACAGCTGCAGCTCTGTCAGGCTCCATCAAGATGCCTATGACAAAAGGAAGGCATGTAGGTATTCATTTGGGGACATAAAAGGCTATGTGAGGATCCAGAGCTTGCAGTGCTTAAAATAAAGTAGGCAATTAAGTTAGAATAAAATATAGCTGGATACCTCTGTGCAAACAGGCCCATCGGTTCTTCAGAACACCTATGCACCGCTCTACCACATTTCTGGTCTTGGTGTGTGCTGAATTGTAGCGCTGCTCACTGACACTTGCTGGGTTTAGGTATGGGCAGAGCCATAGAAAAAGAGAGTTGCGACACTTCCATAGACTCCCATTGTTATCGAGGAATGCGGAAGTAAAGCGTGTCTCACGCGACCTATAGTTCCAAACATTGTATTTTCCACCATTGAACCCCATTCATTTTCAGTGTCTCCGAAGCAAGTTAGCTGGTAAATTGATGAAAATCCTTCAGTTTTTCATATTTTTACCACCACATATCAATTGTTATTAGTAGTATTTCATATAGCTAGCTTTAGATAAAATGTATTGTAAGATTATAGCTTGTTTGATTCGAAACGCAGTTAGAGCTAGACTGTAGGTCACGTAGGTTAGAGCTAAGCAACATTTTTACCGTAGCTAGCTCGAGAGCACCAGAAGTTCGTTGGTTTGTAGTCTGTCAAATTAGTTCTAGTTATTGGTGTTCGTTGGCATACAAAGTTACTCTTATACATCTGATTAATAAGTCCGTAAATAAATGTTAATAAAGTATCAGACATACATGATACAACACACCAGTAACCAATTGACATTGTGTTAATATACCGAAAATATCCTTGAATCGAGATGGTGCTGCTGTCTGTCCCGCCGAAAACCATTCAAACAGGTTGACAGCAGTGTCTTTGTTTTTTAACTACAGCGAGCTACCGGAACCACGTGACAAAAAATCTCTAGCTTTTTTCCTGTGTTTCACTGGCAGTGAGTGTTCACAATGTTGTATTTCACTCCATTCTACATCAAAAACGTCAGGGAGGGCTGCCTTTTGTAGATACGAGTCAGCTGAAGATAGCCAGAATATCGGATTTCTTTTACCGAGCCTGTTTCATTCATAATTTTGCCTGAGAAAGCGACTTCCGTTGGCCAGCTTCATTGAAAACCATTCAAACCGGTTGACAGCAGTGGGGCTTTTTGGAACTACAGCGAGCTACATGAACCACGTGATCACGCGTCGGCGAGATCAAAGCGTGTCGCAACTCTCTTTTTCTATGGCTCTGGGTATGGGGTCATAAGCCATTTTCTCAAGGGATACCCTGAATCTCCTAGCAACCTCCCAGGGTATCTTCCAGCCTCAAAGTCTCTCCAAAGGCTAGATTGCTTGAGGATGAAGCTGTCATGCTTTGCCCCTGGCCATTTGATCACCGAATTTGTGATTACAAGGTCAGCATCACATACAATCTGCGTGTTGTTTGAGTGGTATCCCTTCCTGTTCACAAAGTCATTCTCGTTTTCTTTGGGTCCTTTGATTCTGATGTGGGTGCTATCTACACAGCCAAGTATGTCAGGGAAACTGGCTATCTGATGGAGTTTCTGACGGGTCGTGTTTTGTGGCTCAGGCTGAGTTGGAAACTTAACATACTCATTCAAGCGCTTACACAATGATAGTGCGACTTTTCTAATTGCTCTACATACAGTAGATTTATGCACTTGAATCCCCAACCAAGTTTTGAAATGAGCCTGTAGCGAAATAGCGTAATGCAAGGCACACTTGTAAGGACGGACTTTGGGCCCCGTTTCTGTCGGAGTCGTGCTGCAAGTCTGCAGCTAGCAGATCGGTAATTTTCTGTATCTCCGCTCTTGGAAAACGAAAGTGCGAGTATAAATCAAAGTCGTCATACATGTCTAAGGGGTGTAACCTATCGCGAAGAACACGTTGCCGACGCAAAACAGCAGAGCTGCCAACATTGTGTTTTTGAAAGTAGTAGCAAGCCGAGCGGAGCTAGGCGAAAACATTTAGGCTGGATTTTTTTTTTTAAATGTTCGCCTCGGGCCGATTGTATTGGCTCTTTGCCGACGCAAGGGACGAATCATAAGACGGCTTATATGTGAGCTTTACGGCTGTTTGGATGTCAACACATGCACGTGGCTGCCTGCTAAAATAATGACATTGATTTCTTGGGTAATGCAGGGCTCCAGACTAACTTTTTTACTAGGAGCACAGTAGCCCCTGACTGAAAGTTTTAGGAGCGCAAGCAGAAAATTTAGGGGCACACCTTATATTGACCTGCAATGCATTTATTAATGTAACTAGAGATGGTACAATTCAGTGGCAATTTTAGACCCTTTTTAGGAGTGCTCAAGCACCCCTAAATTTTATCTCAGCACCCCTAAAAAAAATATATATATATATTGTTTATTATCATTTGATGCTGGTAGTTCATGAAGAAAGGGACATCCTTTTTCATTCAATATTTTGCATAATAATACATAAATGTATTAATTGTTATCCAGTGAAATTAGGGATTTATATTAGCAAGGGGGTTTAGCACTTTTGCAAGGCACTGTATTTATGTCACATTCTCATTGGGGGCTGAGCACCCCTAAAGGTCTGATCCTAGAATCGCCCCTGGTACAATTTCTGGGGAAATTGTGGGTGTGCCTGCGTCGGTTGCAGATGGGTCCGTTTTTTTACTGTCATTTTTACAACTGATATACAGCCACGCACCATATAAGCTTGAGTTTAAATACCTTATTTAATGTGACATTACGTACTGTGCAAGTCTTAGCTAAATGACTTCAATGTATGATGCACTTTTTGATCAGTCCTCCGACACCACAACACGATACTTGCTGAGTATAACAGCACAACAGCTCAAACACATGCAGAGATACAGTAGCAACGCTTGTGCTCAATAAGTATTTAGCTGCTAGGCTCCATGACGCTGGGTAACTAAGGGCTCGTGAAACTGCTCACCAAAAGAACGAAGGGGAACCCACTTGTCTGGCAGATTAAGACATGTTCGTAGGAACCTAGCGAAAGATAGCCTAAACTTTCCAAGACTTTTAGCTAGGTTTATAGGTACCTAGCGAAAAATAGCCTCAACTTTCCTAGACTTTTAGCTACGGTACTAATGCTGAGGGCTGCTTATATCGCTGTCTTACTAGAAAGTCGTATCTATGCGTCGTTGCTAACGTGTGCTGACATTGTGCACACCCAATAAATTACAAATTTGTAGGTTGCACATGCGCGAGTGCTTGTAAAAAATGCTCGCACTGCCTAAAAAACTGGTCGCAGTCTGGAGCCAATGCGTAGGATATTCAAGTCAAGCGTAGCAGCGTAATTGGGGCCTGGAAATCGTTAGCCTGGCTGCCAGACCATCTTATCCCCGCCCACAAAATTATTTGGTCGGGAAGATGGGTCTGGGGAGTCTCGGTTGGGGAACAACTATTGTCCGAACAGAAGCTGTTCAGACCAATGAAATTGTCAGGGCGGGCTTTATACGATGATGGACAGATGATCAACAGTAACGTAATCAACCACGTCACCAAAGAGCGCTTTGTTTGAATTCGTTTTCAACAAACATGGCTACCGCTGGAGAGCTGGGATGTTATGATTCTGCCATCGAGTCTGTTTTAGAAGACATCGACAGCGCATTAGTTTTGAAAGAGGAACAGAGAAACGCAATCAAGGCATTTGTCGATGGAAAATATGTTTTTGCCGTCCTTCCTACGGGGTTTGGTAAAAGTTAACATACTACGTTGCTCTGATTGGTTGTAGGTCTATCCAATTGAGTGAAGAGGCATTTGTTTTCCGGGTTCGGTTGAAACACGCCCCATAGTCACAGCCCAATAGAGAGTCCTCAGACAAGAATTATGAGTCTGACATCGTCAGGCTAGGAAATCGTATCTGCTACGCCAAAATCGTGTATGTTGGCAGCTCTGAAAACAGGCATTATAATCTCCTCCTTGTCCTCCAAATGATCCCACCTTCAAAACTATGCGCCATTCCAACCGTTATTATTTTACGGAGGACTTTACACCCACTAAGGGATAGGTGTAAGATTTAAGTTGTAACTTATGTCTACGTTGGAACTTTTTAAGTTGGTGCAACGCTTAAATGTTAGTAGTGTGTAAACTCTGACCTAAATTAGTAGATACATTCAAACTAGGCTACGTTTGAATTGAAGCATAGCTGGTGCAACCCAGTGTAGATGCATATAAATGAATTGTTCCCCTGAGCTGTAACACAGGAGTAAAAATGGACACCAGAGACAGCAGACAATGAGCTCTCCAACTACTTCTAGCACATTAGCTACCATTTCACCAAAATACTATCATTCTACACCGAGTAGCCTAATATCAAGTTAGCGGTTTGCACTAACTCATAGCAGAGATACCTCTGGAAAAGTTATCTAGTATAATTATAACAAGCACACAGAACTGAGTGATGAACTGCTGGCGGCGGTGGATGGTCCAGGTGCGACCGGAGGAGGAACGGACGGTAGGGCGATGCTTGGTACGGCTCCGCGCTGCAAGAGAAGCCGTGTGTCCCTGAACCCCGTCTGTCTCTGGTCCATGTTAAAACTATCCACCATGAAATGGTCACTGCAGAGGCGGCTGTTGGAGTTTATCCGAAGCTCTCCATCAGCGTGGCTCTTCACAAAATCAATCCACCTATTTTTCCTTTCCTCATCAATAGGGAAATGAAATAGCGTTGCAGCGCAGCTGAAGTTCTTGCATCCAGGGAAGATGCAGTTGCGGGTGGAGGGAGACATCCTGAAGCTAGCTAGCTAGCTGATGTAGGCTACAATAACAATACAGCAGAAGGAACCATTCAGTGATCTGACGTAGATGGGCCAAAATGACGTAGATAGGATTTTTTTGGCTCCGCCCATTAAAACCTGATCTGAAAACGGAAGACAAACTGTTCTACGGTCTAACTCCACATTTCAGTGCGACAAAGTTTTTGCGCTTTGCACATGCTTTTAGGAACTCATTTCACACATCTATAATGTACTGAGAAAGAAATCATGGAATTTGCTTTACAGGATCTTTAAGTGTGGCTACGTACTTGATCTCTATAGTCTCTGTGGTAGAGGTGCATTTAGTTGGTACGACTGAGAGGTCCTGGTCCATAGGCTCATCCCCATTGGCCATCCCCGATTCCAGCTTGGTTTTCTCCTCCTCTGTGGCTTGTAGCTCTGGCACCAGAAACTCCTCTGGCCTAATAAAAAACATGGAGTGATAATAGTGTGAGGCACAGTCACTTTGATCAAGTTGGTAGTTTGTGTATTTTATTTAACAATTATTATAACTACAAAAATACTTTAGTTTCGGGGACGGTAAACCATTTTTACTGATCTGATCAGGTTGTCCTTGGAGGTTAACCCGTTCTGAGTATTAAGAGCTGTGTGTCTAAAAGCTATCAAGGAAGTTAAGTATGGGAGAAGCTTCTGAAGTAGAGCCTTGTATATGAAGACAGAGATAAGTATTTTTTGATAAAGGCTTGTTCAAGCCACCTTTCTGCCTATGATGAGTGTGACCTACAAGACATGTTTGAAACCTTGTCTGTGCTGAAATAACTCAGTGTATCATGCATATTTGTGTGGTATCACAAACCTATGGAGGCTTTTAAAGGCCAAAAACAAATATATAAATATATAGTAAAGGTACTGAGGCTGCAGGTTGATATGATTCCAGTCAGATGCTTTAACCTGCCCCCTGACTTGATGAAGTTGACAGATTTGTTTTGCTGCAGCAAGTTATGCTATGGATAAATGAAAGTATAAATAAATACATGTGTGAATAAGTAAATAAATAAATATACGAATTAATACATACATTTACAAATATTTAAATACACATACATTGAACATTTATATATTTAATGTATTGTTTAACTTGTAATGTATTTATTTATGGAGTCAGTTAAGCATTAAATGATATAATTATTAATTAATGTAAGCATTGTATTATACCATTTTATATGTATTCATCTATTTAAGTATTGAATTATATAATTAATTATGTTTATGTATTTTGTTTCAGCCCTTAAAAACCTTATATCTCTCTCAGGGAAAATCTGTTTGGATGGTGAAAAAGCCCAAAGTACATGTTAACCATAGTACCTGATAATTTCTCCATACTCGTCCCATTTGATCCTTTCCTCGTGTGTAGGAAACATAGGGTAGGACTTCTTTGCTTGTTTGAAGAAGCTGCCTTTGCGCCCCCCCTCTCCCTTCATCATTAGGTCATGGTGTTTGGTCTTCAACACGGCAGGCTGTTCAAGGTCATCCTCCATGTCACTCTCATCACTAGAATCAACATCTACCCTGCACCAACACACAAACATGAAAATGTATGAGATAATAACATTTCATTACCACTCGTAAGCGTATGCAATAGGCAACATTGCAAATATGCCTGGACAAAAACTGTGACTCACTCTTTAGCTTGTTCCAGTTTTTTGGCAGCTTCTTTCTTAATTTTATCCTTCTCCAAGTATTCCTCCAGCTCCTTGCCTTCCAATTTCACCCGTTTCCTAATCTGACACCAGGACAAAAAAGATAAATCATGTGAATGCTTCAATGGCATAATGCTGTTTACATGGGTTAAAATACACACACAGGATTTACTTAGGAGCACTTTCTGCAAAGAAAAATATGAACCCTGAACCAGCACCGGAGAGAGACAATCCTTTTGGCTGCTCTGCCCCAGATCTCACCTCCAGGTCCAGCATCTTCTCCCCGGGGTTGTCGATGAGATAGCGAGCGAGAGTTCCAGGTGTAGTGCGGAAAGTCAGAATGACAGAGTTTTTGGCATCCTGGCACCACTGGATGAAGAGCTCTCGGGAGAAGCCAGACTCCAGGTCAGGCTGGCTGCATAACACTACCTTTGGGCTGGGGACACGAGCAAGGTCTGCTAGACTGTGGCACAGGGACAGGTGGCGGAACTGGAAGGGGTTATTCCTTTTGTCTTCAAAGCACCTCATGAGCTTGTCACTCATCCACTCTACCTGCAGTGAGACATAACCATTACAATTGTTATGATTGGTTTATGCCAAATAAGGAATGTGGTATAAACCAAATTAAGTATTAAATACCAGGTATGAAAACGGGTCAGGGGTGAAAAAGGTGAGAAGGTTATTACCCCTCTAAGGGAGTCCGGGTGCATGCTCCCCCATAAGAACATTTAAATATTCCATATTTTAAAGCATCAATCTGATGCATTTTGAGATACTTATTTTGCCAACCTGGGGAGAGCTGGAGAAACGTAATTTAAGCCATGAGTCAAAAATTATTATGGCCTCCTTACTAAGTATTATGCAAGCCATTTCATGCCAGCCTGTCACTGGGTCTAACATTTACAGTATATGAGGCACAATGTGGTAAGGGCACCACAAATGGCTTAATGCATAACCCCCACAAGAGATGGTGGACATGCTGTAACTTAACTTGTCTACTCTTCCATCATGATTGACAGCCAATATAAGTACCAGCGTACTTTGAAGTCAAAATGCGTATCCGTTACACAAATTGAGTACAGGTTGGCAGGTCTGCTTATTGATAGAACGGCAGGGACGGACTGGGAGTAAAAATAGGCCCTGGACTTTGATCCAGACCGGCCCACCAGAACCGGTCCCGTATACGCCACCACAGCGAGCGCCCTGCTAATGCATGCAAATTCTGCCTGATGTGATGCTAGACTTCCATGCTTAATGCGAGCGCGCGTACCGCGCGAGCGATTTTGTTTGGGTCAGATTTGAGCAAAAAAAAGTTTTTGGAGCTTGAAACAAACAAACATAGCCGTTTGTCCAATTGGTAAAACGTTGTCTAGTGAAAGTTATTACGTTTACGTTTCTTAGCCTGGTTTTCCATCTTTATATTGTCTCAAATTAGCTTTCGATCTGTCAGTGTCACTGTTGTGTGTAAGCGGCACTTAGGGCTGCATACGTTCATTTGGAATTTTCCACCGGAGCCTTAGCTAGCTGGCTAACGTTGCGTTCTGTCCTGCTGTGTTCAATGACTCAATTCATCAAGCTGTAGCTAACGTTAGCTAAGTCTATGTCAACAGAGCTCCTGGGTAACTTAACTTAGATATACCAGAAAATATAAAAATGATTGAAACCATCATTCACCAAATTCAGTCAGGTAAATCGCCAAGGCCAGTGCTTTCAGCTTCTGATGGTGGTCTGCACTGGTGACGCAAGGCCCTTCGCGTTAATATTTCCATGCACTCGCGCTCCCTTCTGACACGCGCACCTGTTCGCAGTTCACTGAAAGAATATACCCCCCCCCCCCAAAAACAATTTCTCATCGAATCAACACGATTCACGTAGGTCACCTATTTTGGTTTCAAAACGGCGAATTTCGCCGAAAGGTGAGGGATTTTCATGTCTGAAATACATTTTAACTACAAGATAATTTGACCAGCTGTAAGTTTAATGACATGTCTGTCTACAGCAGGGCTCGACATTAAAGGCCGATTTATACTTCTCCGTTTTTACGGAGACGGACACAGGGAACGCCCTCTCCGACGAGGAACTACCTCTCCGTGCCCTCTCCGAGCCTCTCGGGCCCCGTCCACACTAGCCCGGGTAAATTTAGAAACGCATACATATGTCTGCGTTTGCACCTCCCGTCCACACTAATACGGCGTATTCGAACACTGAAAACGGAGCTTTTCGAATACGCTCCCCTAGCCGGAGACATTTGAAAACGCTGGGTTCGCGTAGTAGTGTGGACGGGGTCCACGGAGCTTTTCAGATACGATGACGTTCAGTTGCCATGGCACTGGGGGTAGCTTGCGCTCTAGACTATAGCACTAGCTATAATGTCAAGATGAACATGGAAGGTGAAAGAAATATGCTGCTCCATCTCTATAATTTATTTACCAGTTTAGTTAGTGTACTTCAGGTACAAGTATTATCACTTAATAGATACGCGTTACTGCTACGCAGAAGGTGAGCGTTGTACTCGGTGTGCCTGAACGATAGGGGGACAAGGCAGAGAAGACGGTTTAAACCAAACATAGAGCGGCGATTCTGGGTGAAACCTGGCTAAACAGCTAGCTGGTGGGACAATTTTTTATTATACAACACCAAATAGTATTGTCCGAGGAGCATGTAAACTGAGCAGCGTGGCGGGAGGGAGGGGCAGGAGTGGCGTAACCATGACAACGATTGTCATGTACCCGTGTTAGTGTGGACGGCAAACATTTGTAAAACGATATGAAAACGCTAGTGTGGACGGAGATCGTTTTCAATTCGAATACGCGTATTTGTATTTACCCGGGCTAGTGTGGACGGGGCCTCGGAGAGCTCTACGTGCACCTCCTGATTTTCCTGACTATCCGTCCGTCATTTTACGGATACCCCTTGGAGTACGAGAAATGGGCAGTGTAGTTGCTGAAAATGTGCTTATTTTATTGATGAAACGGCTACTTTGTAAATTTGCTCCGACTTTTCGATAACCTAGCTAGCATCTCAGTGCAGCGCCACCTACTCTTCTGGCAGTGAAGTGTTTTCAGCACCCACAGCCTTCGGAGTACTATAAATTCAACCAATCCGTCCGACGAAGTATAATTCGGCCTTAAAGGCCGATATATGCTTCTGCGTTTTTCGAAAAACGGACACATGGGAACGCCCTCGTCTCCGTGGAACGCCCTCTACGAGCTCTCCGTCAGCCCTCGGAGAGCAACGCAGAGCTCGACGTGCACCTCCTGAATTTTCTAACTATCCGTCGTAATTAAGCGGTTCTTAATACGGACCAATCACAGCCAAGGGGTATCCGTAAAATGACGGACAGACAGACGGATAGTCAGGAAAATCAGGAGGTGCACGTAGAGGTCTCCGAGGGGCTCGGAGAGGGCACGGAGAGGGAGTTCCTCGTCGGAGAGGGCGTTCCCTGTGTCCGTCTCCGTAAAAACGGAGAAGTATAAATCGGCCTTAAGGCTTGTCCGCTTGTCCGTGACAAGTGGATTTTTTGTAGGGCAAGTGGAAGAGAAATGTACTTGCCCCACTGGACAAGTTAAAACTCAAACAAAATAAAATGCCATGTTACTTCACGTTATGTTCCACTCATTACGTATATTTTACCGATTTTAATTGACCGAATTCTGTATTTGCAAAACACAAAAAAGTGGCTTCGTCCCAAGATCTCTAGACTACAGACCTTGTAGCGAATTTAATGCTCAACACTTGAATGGGGCTGGGGGCTTATTATTTGAAAGACGAATTATTTACTGTGTCGCAGAGCTGCCAACTCTCACGGTTTCGCCGTGTGACACACGCATTTCAACCATTTCTCACGCTCTCACGCCACACATTGTATATCTCACGCTGAAAAGGCAACGCCAAACAAGTAGCCAAGCCAACGTTGTAAACAGTAACGGACGAGGCGCAGGTTAACAGAGTGAAGCATCATTGACGCGCAAACAGTCGTGTAAACTCGCCTGGGGGGGGGGGGGGGGGGGGGGGCGGGGCAGTGACGCTCGCCTAAGGAGGGGGTGGGGGGGGTGAAGCTCGCGATAGCTCGCCCCGGGGGGGGGGGGGGGGGTTGCTACCAAATCTCACGCCAAGGCTTTTGGAAAAGTTGGCAGCCCTGGTGTCGTCTCAGTTACACTATCAGGGCTTTGAAATACTGTGACTTGCTCAAGTAGGCAAATGGATAGTAGAACATAACATTTAACAATCATTTTGTGTGAATTGTTAGACAGCTAGCAAACTAACGTTAGCTAGCATCGCTAATGACATTGGCTAACTCTACTTCGGTAGGCTATCCTCAGTATTTGCAAGCTAGCTAAACTTATACTGTATCCAAAATAAGATAAATAGCCCCGAGAGAGCTTTCATGGGTGTTTGCGCGCCTATGTTGCTTCACTCTGTGTGCCTGCGCCTCGTCCATTACTGTTTACAACGTTAGCAGGACTACTTGGTTGGTGTTGCCTGAGAAATACAAGGTTTGGCGTGAGAGCGTGTGGACTGGTTGAAATGCGTGTCTCACGGCCAATGCGTGAGAGTTGGCAGCCCTGTTAAAAGGTGTATACAGTTGAATATTAACTGATATTTAACTACGTACATTTAACCGATACAAATGCTGCCAATGCTTGCTAGGTAAGCAGCTGCCGACGCTAGCTATCTAGAAACGTCAACACACCATTTTTATTTTTTTAAAGTATATCTTTACCCGGACAAGTGACTTTTGTGCATGGATAAGTGAAACGTTAATGTACTTATCCAAAGGACAAGTGCCTCAAAAAGTTAATGTTGAGCCCTGTACAGTATAGTTATGTTTGGATAATGATGATGTGTGTGAAATTAGATGATGATTTGTTGAATGAATGACAATTTGGGCTGTATGTAAATTCTGTATTGGAAAATTATGGCGGAGACCTGTGACTTGGAGAACTCCACCACATTGTAGCTGACGTTATTGAGCAGGGCTAAAGAGTATACACCAAGTCCTGCATCCTTTGTTCTCCAGATCTGGTCCAACAGTTGAGCCAGCTCCAACACGCGCCCTGCCGTATCCACAGCAATAAGGACATTTCCATCGCCACGAAGGGTCTCCATCACATTGGCTGAGGGAGAAAATGTGCCTATTATCTTTTTACACAAATAAAATCAAATGTATTTGTATAGCCCTTTTTACACGCAAGCATGTCACAGAGCACTTCACATACGCCCATAGAACTGCCCCTCAACCAACCTAAACCCTCAAGGAACTGTATTAACTGTATAAATTGAAAAAACTATTATACAGATCCAGGTGGAAGTTTTCTCTAACTGAAGGATCATTTTTGAGAAAAGAGAATGAGACAGTTGTTATATTCCCATTGCTCCCTCCCCATGTTCCCAACTTACTGAGAAGCTGCTCGTCTCTCTGTTTGCGACGTGGCTGCACATATGTGGCATTGAAAGAGTCTGTGATGAGTAGAGAAGGACGGCTCACAGTCTCCAATGTACATCCATTCAGGTGGCTGAAATACATTTTAAAAAGCAAAACATGAGAAAGACATGAGATAACTGATCAGCTTTTTAGAACTCTTAAAATGTCAGCCCCTAAAACAAATGCTTTCTTCACTTACATTTCTCTTTTGTGGTTGAAGTCTACAGCGTAAACAATTTCCTCCTCCCCATCCTTTACAATCTTCCAAATGGTGCCTCCAATCATGTGACCAGCAGGGAGTGGGGTGATGGATAGACCATGGCCTTTACCTGTCGGTATGTGTGTGTGTGTGTGTGTGTGGGGGGGGGGGGGGATATAGCTACAATTATATTGATATTTCAACCTTACCATTGCAAGGTTGTCTTAAATTTAGTTAACCCACCTTTCAGATTGACAATCTGTGAGTACTTCAACTGCTGAATTTTGTCAAATGCAGAGTCCACATCATCCAGGGTAAATAGACTGAAATCCTCACTGTTATTGCGAGACTACAAAACAACAACATTTAATGATAACTTTATGGGTAAAAATTGCAGAGAGCAAACATGCATGTAATGCAAGCTTCTGTATTTTCCACACCTGGTAGAGGTCATACATGAACATTTGACCCATTTTGTAGACAGGAATAGTCGCATATATGGTACAGTTTAGCCCCAGCTTCCCCACCGCATAGGGGAGGGCTCCAAGATGCAGTGGGTCTGGGTGGGAGAGGAGCACAGCATCAACCTGGTGTACATATCTGAAGAATAGAGGAAGACATATTTCATAACATCGGAGGATGCAAAACCTGGCCCAAGTGACTTGTGGGTTCAAATAAACGTAAATAAGAATACAAGTGGATGCATACCTTTTCATCGCATCAATAATGTCCATGGAGAAACTCTCATCCCAACCGCAGTCCAGGAGGAAGCGGAACTCGTCCACCTGCAGAAGGTAACAGAGGGCCGACTCCTCCTGCACCCCTGACACTGCCGTTAACTTGATGATAGACGTCATTCTCCTTTGTTATCCCACTGTCTGCATGCAAGTACAAGAGTGGCAGAACGTTTATGGCCAATCAGCTGGTAGTTTGATCACTGTGTATAGGGCTTCATTCTGTAACAAAAATAATCACATGGGTAGAGTGATAAGACAACCCAGAGTAAACCTGGCAGCCCACTCCAGTATCGCAGCAAGCAAACCTTGCTTCTCAATGGGGAAATACCTCATTTAATCTAGCTAGAGCTACATATCCAGCACGTATGGGATGATAAACTAGAGAGCTAGCAAGCAAAGTAGCTAGCTAGCATTTTCAGCTAACGTAACAAAGATAGCTACTGTACCTGAACTACCAGCTATTCTGAAGTAAGATGATTGGCTGAAAACAAACTGATAACGACCATTC
Organism: Thaleichthys pacificus; assembly: GCA_023658055.1. Lineage (NCBI taxonomy): Eukaryota > Metazoa > Chordata > Actinopteri > Osmeriformes > Osmeridae > Thaleichthys > Thaleichthys pacificus. Next base: position 3,617,520 of record CM042869.1, read on the forward strand.
AATATGACACAAATATAAACTTAATTTTAACGAAGAGAATCCACACTTGATATGTTATCATTGTAACATCACGGCGTCGTTCTGAAATTATTTAGCACACACTTCTTCTTTTGATTTGGTTGGCGGCGGGTTGCATCCTGTTCAAGGTGCATATACCGCCACCTACTGTTACCCGAGTGATTCATTTCAGTTTAACGCAGTAAATATCAAAATAAAACAATAAATAAAAAAAGGAACTTACCACTAACCCACTCCACGGAGTCCAGCCACACATCAGGTATGTACAACCAGTACCTGTTCTGTGGGTCCGGCTGAGCTAGGGTTACATACATAGTCCTGTAAAACAAGACAGCCATCCTAGCAGGGTCGCGGTGTAATTTAATCCACTAGGTGGGGCTCTAAAAGGAGTTTGTCCAGGACGAAAGTGACGTCGTGTTCATGCACTCCTCTGCTGAATAATGCTTTTTTTTCTTTCCTGTAGTTGGTTGTACAATTTCTATCCTGTTCGTTTTCTTGTTTATAATAGAGGGAGAGAGAGAAATAGAAAAAAATGAATCTCAGGAATTATATGAGGATCCAGTGTCATAGGTCAGATTTATGACACACGTGCTCGAAGCTGTCCAGAGTGACGCGATTTGAGCGAAGCAAAGCTTTCCATACATTTTTTATGGAGCCGGGGGAATCGCTTGCGTGGTTGCGAGTGAACTCCACCAATTTAACTCTTTACCCTCCAAGGATGAACTCTGTAATGAGTTATGATCATTTAAGTCTTCACACATTAAGACATAGAAGATCAAGCTGAAGGCCAAATCCCAATACTCTGTTTTACCCCTAGCCCTTAGTTTTGCGCGTTCACGTGAGAGTAAGTGGTGTCCCAATCATTGACTTAGATATATACAAGTAGACACAGCAAGGCTTCTCTTTCAAGATGGCGTCCCCATTCATTTCTATAAAAAGTGCTCAGTGGCGTAGTGAGGCGAGCGAGAGCGCGAAATGGACCGCGCCATCTTTCCAGACCTACTCGTCCGGTCTTGCGCAGAAGCTTGTTCCTAGCTCCGAAACTCGTGCACGCTTGCAAATAACAGTTAGCTGTCAGTGTTGTACACGTTCATACCTCTCATGTACTCGTTCAAAGTTCAGTTCATACAAGTAAACATGAATAGTTCATAGTTCACCATTTAAATTCTGAACTAGTTCATAGTTCAGTTCATTTCATAGTTTTAAGGTGTGTGTTTACTGTGTGTAAAAATCCCGCAAAAAATAATAAGGTGCATCAGATGTAGTCGCTGAGTCTGCGTCTCTGCTTTCATTTGCCATTTTTATGAGACCAAGAGCTGTTGTCTTGGAATACGTTTGGTCAACGTGTGTACGATGAATCATGGGTAACGTAGTGCGAAGTCGAGTTAGTTGGTTTAGGTTAGGCTACAGAGCGAAAATTTTACGGGCACTGAGCAACGACATGGTGCAAGCATTCGATTTAGACAGCGTAGCCTCAGGAGAAGGAAAACATTCCGTAACGATTTAGCTAGACCTAAGATAATATTGTAACACCCCTAGCCGGGATGCTAATCGAGGAGTCAGGAGTCAACCGGTGGGAGTACTATTTATTATCAATACACAAGACAGTTGTAGGCCACTGTCTAGGCCTTAACTTATAACAGAACAATTCTAATACCGATGCTTAATCGCTCTTGACCTGCTGCTTACTCAACGACATGTATTGTTGCACTCGAGCATGAAGTAATACAGAGAGATTGATGCCCGCCAAAACACCCCTATATCTAGGCTACAGCCAAAAGACCCACCCCAGCTATCCCACAACCCCCCAGAGCCTCCAATAAGAACCTGAACATTTACAAACACTTAAATGAATGTCCAATAACACAGGGTCACCACAATATGAACGTGTTCACCGTTCAAATTCATTATTTGTCATTAAGTTTCGTTCAGTTCATCATTATAATAAAAATGAACGTGTTCACAACACTGCTAGCTGTACATGTCATACTTTGCGACAACCAGTCGCGAGCGTGTGAGCAGTGGTTCCCTCAGTAGGGGGCAGAGACATTGCAGGGGGGGGGGGGGGGGGGGGGGGGGGGGGGGGGAGCGGAAGGAATCAATCAATCAATAAATGACACTGCTAGCATAACATGGACAAGTTTTTGACGGTGCTCCTACGTAAACGCAAAGCAAAGGAGGAAGCATCGCCAAATGTGCTTCCAAAGCTATTTCCTTTCAAGGCAAAGACTAGAAAATAGGACAACACATATCTTGTCTTTGGCTTCACCTGTACAACGGTGGGTAATGAGCAGGCCCAAACGTAATACGCTGATTTTTTTCACATTTTCTGTGGTTATTCAGACTAAAAATCTGCGGAATTCCGCTAGCCTTCCTGTTCTTATTTCGGAGCGACCGAAGATGTTCCACAACAGTTTGACGCCGAATATGGGCGATTGAATGTTGACACTGCAAAAAAGTATTGATCCATCTTCATAAAGATCGCCTGAAAACTCCCTGGCCCTGTCTCTTGCTGTAGCCTAATTTTGGTCGATAAGTGTTTCATTTTCAATTCCTTAGCATTTTTGGCAAAAGTTTTAATAATAGAGACGTAATATGAGTTGAGAAGTTTATTTAAATTTTTCCTCAGACCAATAAGTTCTATTTGAAAATCTGCGGGTTTTCGGCAGAATTCTGCACCCGCGTATTACGTCTGGGCCTGGTAATGAGGAGAGGCCGCAGTGTGTTGTCTGTCTTAAAGTGCTAGCTTGTGACAGCTTGAAGCCGAACAAGCTAAGACACCACTTGGAGACAAAACATCCATTGCACAAAAACAAGCCAGTTGAGTTTTTCAGACAAAAACTCAAACTGCCGTGCTCAACAGTTTCTCTTTACTAAAGCTGCATCCGTGCCGGCAAATGCTCAACTCATATAAAGTTGCCTACCGAGTGGCACAGGGTAAAAAGCCGCACACCAGGGGCGATTCTAGGATCAGACCTTTAGGGGTGCTCAGCCCCCAATGAGAATGTGACATGAATACAGTGCCTTGCAAAAGTGCTAAACCCCCTTGCTAATATAAATCCTTAATTTCACTGCATAACAATTACATTTATATATTATTATTGAATGAATGAATGAAAAAACTAAGGTTGTCCCTCTCTTCATGAACTACCAGCATCAAATGATAATAAACCATAATACTTAAAAAAATATTATTATTACTTTTAGGGGTGCTGAGATAACATTTATGGGTGAAAACCCTAAAAAGGGTCTAAAATCTCCACTGCCGCACACAATAGCGGAGGAATTAATACTTCCCTGTGCTATGAACGAAAATTTTCTTCTGTACCAAAGGGGGGCCCAGCAGAGAAAGTCTGGGAACCACTGACCTAAGGAGTCTGTGTACTTTGCGGCCCGACTACCATTTAGAAATAGGAAAACAAAAAACGGAAAATCTGTTTTCCGTTTTTTGTTTCGATAATAGAAAACGTCAAACGAAAAAACGACCGGTTATCTGATTTTCTTAATCAGATAACGGGCTTGATGTGCTTAAACATGGAAATCGTGAATTAAAAGTGTGTGGAAATCTTCTTTCTCAATTTTGCATAGATTTGGAACAGCTTGATTTTCGGCCCCACGGAGCGAAAGAGAGAGAGCATATGAGAAGTTTGGACCAACATCGAAGTAAAGAGGCGACATAAAAAGGTTAGTATTCATTTTTACATGTGGCCCTCCTCTTTTACAGTTTTTCAAAAGAGCAACTTCGATTTTGGTCCCATTTCCAAAACAAACTTCTCATATGTTCTCTCTCTCTCTCGCTTCGTGGGGCTGAAAATCAAGCTGTTCCATTTAGCGCTCCCCCTAGAGGCCTGGACAACTTCCGTTGTGAAAACTGGATGCAGCGTTTTTGGTTTGCGTGCTTCCGTTTTTGCAACGCGTTTATGTATTTGCAGCTTTTTTGGTTTGCGTGCTTTCGTTTTTGCAACGAGTTTATGTATTTGCAGCGCGTTTATGTATTTGGTTGTGTTGCGTGTATTTGCAGCGCGTTTGCTGAATGCTGCGCATGTATTGTCAAATTCATGAAGATGTTTTCTTAATTTGCTTGTGTTTTGTCTATTTGCATGTGTTTTCTTAATGATGCAGCACGTTTGCACATGTCGGCCACCGTACTAAATACATATTAGACCAAATAAATACAAAATAATTAGCTTTTTATTGTGTCTGACGGTGTTGACAAAAACAAAGTAATAACTGTAAAAATGCATATTTTATGAAAAAATAGGTAGGAGGTTGCACCGGTACATTGCTGAACAGCCAAGACCTTTGTCTATAATGATATACCTTCAGATTCTGTAATTTAACTAACTTTTAATTTTCAAAATTAAAACCTGTTTTATCCAAATTCCCAAGAATCAGTGAATTAGTGATAATATCGTGGCATGTTACGGCGTCATTATACATTGTTGACATGTTTTTCTGGAGCAAAGACGAAGATGAATAAATCATGTCTGATAACCACAATATTGTTATAACTTTGTCAGTTAACACCACAACGATGGCATTAACAATAACTGTAAGCTAGTAATAATAGCATTAATAAGTATTCAATACCTTTTAAAATTCAAAACATTATGTCACTGATTTGCTTCCATACAAATGGCAGCGCGCCCTCTGCTGACATCCTGAATATGTGGACCAGAGGAGGAATAACGTGGTCCCGGTTCTTGGGACTAGCCTGGCTCTGCCCTCCTACGTACTTCCGCTCATTTTTTATTTAGCTTCTGTACTAGGTCTGGGATTTCAGTGTATTAGTCGGTTTTAAGAAAATGTGTAGGTCCAATCAGCGAACAGAGGGAGTGGCTGAGAACGATGACGTTGATGTCGTGCACTAGTTTGAGTTGTAGTTCAGTAATGGCGGCGGAAAAAGATGCGAGCGAAGCTATTCTGCGGTTGTGGCAACGCTGCCGAATATCCATAAGTTAAAGCCGGAGCAAGAACAATCCTTGCTGAGTTTTGTTGGTGGCCATGATGTTGTGGCCCCCCTCCCCACGGGGGTTCAGGAAAAGTTTGATTTTCCAGCTACGGCAGCTAGCTCCGTTACAGTGTTGAAGGAGTTGGCTAAGGCGAACGCTAGCGATTGGTTATGGCAGATCAGAGTGGCTCTGCCAGATCTAATAGTTTTAAAGTACCCGCCTTCAAGGAAGTTAATGCTTGTCAATGGAGCGATCCCAGACCCTCTGTACAAATGAAATGTACGAGGGTCTGGTTAGGACCAGGCTATCTTGTGACACCACCGGATAGAAAATCAGGAAATGACATCCCCGAATGAGTTTGTGTAACTTCGGCCAGAGAATGTCTAATAAACAGTCCTTAAACAGGCTCTGCTTCGGCTCTGTAAATCGATTTTCATTGGTTTGAGCGTTTCCATGGCACTCAGAAAAATACAACCGCGCAAATCGCAATTCTGAAATGTATGAACCGGCATGTATAACCCTAACCCTAACCCAGCCTCCTGCTCTGCATCCTGTACTGGTCCCGGCCACCAACCCCAAACCCTGCCCCCTAGCCCTGTGCTGTGTACAGTCCTGGCCCCATCGACCAATGCTCTATGTTTCATTATTGCACAGACTATCAAACAGTTCTGGTTTGGACTCTGAACTGTTCTGCAGTCAAGACTGGACTGTAGTAAAAGGAATTGCAACACCACATACACTCAATTCACACACTTATTGGAAATTTGACCGTAAGACAAACAACACCACTAAACTACCTCACATACACCCAAGGGTAACCACGCATTCTTTGGGGGGGTCGTGTCCCCCCCAATATTGAGAAAATACCAATCTGTCCCCCCCAATATACAGTAGAAAATATGTAAGATATATGTTCTCCTTTTATGAACCCTGTCAATGGATCAGTCTATTGTTATGTCTTATTTATTTTCTATTTATTTCCGTTTGTGTGAATCCAGCCTCCTAACTGTACACTTCTGTGATTTTGTTTGAATCCACCTTGCGTCGTTCTGCATTGTTGTGGTTACCTAACACTTTTTCGTCAGTCAGTTGAGCGCAAAGAAAGTAAAGTTATTTAACTTGTTGGAGAGGAGCAGGGCAGGACTTAGGGGGGTGGGGGCCCCTGGGCTTGAGTCATTTTCGGGCCCTACCTTCTATACATGACTTTAAATAGAACAAAATGATACATACACAAGCTATGTATGTTCTGGATAAATTGAGAATACAATAGAGATCCCAATTCTGAACAAACAACTAAACAAAATTATTTGTTAATTGCTGAAGTCTATTTAAAATGTTAAAATAATCTGAATTATTAAAAAAAATGTGGTTTGAATGAATGATTCAATTACTCACTCAAATACTTAATTTGTTTCATGGACGAATCAGCATTTTTGAACGAATCTCCTGAATGAACGATTCAATGACAAATATTTTAAGTCATTATATCTGGTGAATGTCTGGGTGAATACTCGATTCTGATTGGCTGCAGGGGTGTCCATTATCAGATGATAATGTACACCTACTAAGTAGTTCCACCAAAACTGTCTTTTCACCATTCTAAATTATTGCGCTGGCTACATAGTATGAGCAAAGAACTATACTCTTTGGTATGAGCAGAGAATGTCTAATATAGAGAGAACTTTTTATTTTATTTTATTAGCAATTTCAACAATGTCAGATGCATTTGAGTTTACAAGATACATAAAGTAAGAAAAACATCATTTACATTCAGAGTAAACATGTATCAATACAAATTAAAATAACAAAAATTAAAAAATTAACGCTAGGGGGTATAAACCTTTACATAAATATATTTAAATTACTACAGATTGTTACTGTTTTAATGGCCTTTTGTTTAAGAGAATTTTTTATTGAAAAAATATACTGTCTGAGCTCTCCGTTCAAGGCAATAAAGCAAGGTTTTCTTCCCATGAATTTGCATCTATGAATATGATACTTGGCCATAATAATAATACGATTAATTATATATACACAGGCGTTTTTCCTGGAACCGTCAAAAAGCCCAAACAATACATCCTTCCAAAATAAACAAAAATCAGCCTCAATATTTTCAGTAATAAACTTACAAAGATTTTGCCAAAATTCTTTTACAATTGGACAATGCCAGAATAAATGCACAACCGTTTCTTCACATTCATTACAAAAAGTGCAAACAACATCAATGTCTTTCTTAAATCTTTTCTTAATATAGCTTTTTGCTGGATAACATTTATGGATAAGTTTAAATGAAATTTCCTTCACTTTATTTGTGACTAAATATACATTAGGTAAAAGCCAGACATTCTTCCAAACAATATCATTGACAAAACGATTCCAGTAAGGAATAACATAAGCCACCGTAATTATATCTCTCTGAAACAAAGTTCGAATAGATCTATTATTATGTCTACCAGTATTGGAAAAGCAGGTTTTGCCTATAGGGGAGTCTGTAACAAGATTATGCACAAGGGGACAATTTTGGAGAGTAACCCTTGGCTGAGATTTAAAAAGCATACAAATACCAGAAGGTATTGCACCAAAGACTTTTGCATAATCCCCAGGTGTCACTGGAATCCTGTATTTAGCAAGAAACTCCTCATAAGTGAAAGGACGACCCTTCTCATTAAATAATTGATCTACCAGCAAGATATTATTACAGACCCAATTTTCCAAAAAGAGAGATTTGTTTTTATATAAAATGTTCTTGTTATTCCAGATCAAATAGTTGTGAGGAGAAAAATTGTGTTTGTATATGAGAGACCAAGCCAAAAAAACCTGTCGATGATACGCAGATAATTTCACGGGAATTTTGTCAATGTCATAGTCACAAGCAAGAAAAAAGTTTAAGCCACCAAGATTAGACAACACATGGAGAGGTATCATATTCCAAACTGAAGAGGGGTTTCCAAAAAACTGTTTCAGCCAATTTAACTTAAAAGTATTATTTACAGTACCAAAATCCAATACATTTAGTCCACCATTTTCATAGGAATCCATTAGAACAGTCTTTCTTATATAATGTGTCTTATTTTTCCAGATGAAATTGAATATCATTTTGTCTATCTCCTTTAGTAGCTTATTATCCAGATGCAGGGCCAAAGCCGCATAAGTCAAACGAGAGAGACCCTCTGCCTTAGTAATCAACACTCTACCTCTCAATGATAAATCTCTTAATAGCCATTGATTAAATCTTTTTTGAGATTTTTTAATGACAGGAGAAAAATTGGAATGACTTCTCTTATGTTGGTCTTTGGTAACTACAATACCCAAATAGAGAACTTAATCTTTAATTGGAATATTGTAAAGAGAAGAGGAAGTGCACTCCTTAATAGACAGAAGTTCACACTTATTAACATTCAAATGTAGACCAGATGCCTCTGAAAATTCTTTAATTGCTTTTATAGCAACAGGAATTTGAAACTGATTCTTCAGAAATAGTGTGGTATCGTCTGCCAGCTGTGTCAACAGTAATTCACTGCCAAGTAGAGAGATACCTTTCACAGCACTAGCTTTAATATGGTCAGCCAACAACTGAGCCACTAAAAGGAAGAGATAGGGGGAGGTAGGGCATCCCTGCCGTATACCTCTAGACACCTCGAATCTAGGGGATGTGCCGCCTGTTAACTGAATAGAACTATTACTATGCATATACAAAGTTTTAATAGCCGTAGAAAAGTAATTACCAAATCCAAACTTTCTCAAAGAATGCAAAATAAACTGATGCTCCACAGTATCGAAGGCCTTGTAAAAATCCAAAAACAAAATAAAGCCATTATCATCAATCACATCTGAATAATCCAAAATGTCCAAAACCAGCCTAATATTATTTGTAATATGTCTTTTTGCCATGAAACCAGATTGTGTTTCATCAATAATAGAAGTCAACACCATCTTGAGTCTTTTAGCCAAAAGTATCGCTAGAATTTTATAATCATTGTTAAGCAAGCAAATTGGGCGCCAATTGTCAATTAACAGCTTGTCTTTGTTGGGTTTGGGAATTAAAACAGTCACCCCTTGAGTCATAGTAGTTGGGAGGCAATTTTTCTTTAAGGATTCCGTAAATACCTCCAATAAAAATGGAGCTAGTTCATCGGCAAATGCCTTGTAAAATTCTGACGTCAGCCCATCAGTACCAGGTGATTTGTTGTTTTTTAGCAGATTGAAATTATTCTTAATCTCCTGTAGAGAGATAATCTTATCGCACATCTCCATTTGGCTCTCATCAATAGTTTTAACATTCAGAGAGTCCAGGTAATTATCCGCAGTTCTATGGCAAAAAAACTTCCGGGTTCTGAACTGGTTGCAGTTCCTCTCTAGTTCCATATGAGGGCGCTAACGGTCGAGTGCAGAATGTCTATGGAGCTATACCCCTCAAAATCCACTTTTCTCAGGATATCATTTATTGTCTAGTAATTTGAATTCTGAATTCGAAAGGGGAGGCAAAAAAAAATACACACCGCTGGGTGATAGATTTTTTTAAAGTCGCCTTTCTGTTCTAAAAAGCCTTTTAAAATGTAATTGACGTCATACACATTGTACGGCCCGAGATACTGCTTGACGGCAAGCTCTGGTTACTTCCACTTTTCTCTCGAGGAATCGACAACACAGCTGACAGGTTAGGCTCTCGCTGTCAATACACATGCTAGAAAGAGTTTTGGTTTGCTAATGTTGTTTCTAATGTTGCTAATGCTCTGACATTCTGGTTCTGCTTCGGATGCCATCAAGCGGGATCTCTGGTCGTAGTCAGTCCTTCACTAACCAATCAGCATTCGTTAGCAGAATGCTAGCGTGTTATGGGCAACAACGACTTACCCTGTAAGAAATCGAAAGGACATAAGTACTCGTTCATTCAACTTTCGACCTGTAATCCATGTTGAACATGCAAAAACTACAATCAAATCTGAGATTTCTCAACGACAATCAGGTGAAAGAGACAAATTTAGCCGTTTAGCTCCATAGACTCCCATTCATTCTGCACTCGACCACGATCACTCCCAGTGGAACTCTGGTGGAACTGCAACAAAATTCGGTACAATGGGGCTTAATAGGGAGTGGCCAGGCTCTCAAAATCTCCAATGACAAAAACACAATTTGAACCACTTTACTCAATGTAAGAATGAACAAATGCTAATCTGTTCTGAAATTCATCCTCAGATTGATAATAATAAAGTAAGTAAGTGTGTACGTTTGTGTGTTGGGGGGGGGGGGGGGGGGGGTATGCTATTTTCAAGAAAAAAGTCAAATGAAATCTAAACCCCGCTATTCAAGTTCAAGAAAGAAGGATATGCATAAGGAATGTGCCTTATGCATCATGGGTAACGTACACGCCCATGTGAGCTATTCATTTCCTTATTTTCCGTTCCTGGGACAGCAGTTAACTTAATTTTTTCTACACAAAATTGAAGTGAAATCGAAAGATAACCTGCCAGTAATGAATGACAATGGCGAAGAAAAAGCTTGGGTTGAAGCAAAAGCCGTTTTCGATCACTTAAAAACCAAGAAACCTAGACCCGTAAGTCATTTGTTTTAGAAGACTGGATTGTGGTGGATGGATTATCCTACATGTAAAGTTGTAATGTGGCCATTTTTTACTTTGTGAACTTGACCTTGTTTATCCATTAGCCCAAGCCACGATATGCAGTTACCATCGCTGTCTCATCTCGCACCTTATTCGACATGGTTGCGGAGAGAAAGATATTTGAGGAAGAGGGCCTCGAGAAGTATGTTCAATATCAACAGAAGAACGAGGACGAGCCCCTGAAAGCAGGGGCTGCGTTTCCTTTTGTGAAGGTAATTCTAATTACAGGATGCCCCATTCACATAATTTCTTAATCAAGGCAGTGTTGTGTGTCTTAGAGACCTGGGGGGTGTTCCATCGACGTCGCTAACGTCAGTTGCGCTAACACGAAAAAGTCTCACTTAGATTTAAAGCCTCAAGCCATTCCACTAACGTTCGGTTCCACTAAAAAGGGCAAGGCACTTCACCCTACTTGCCTCAGGGAGAATGTCCCTGTACTTAGGCTACTGTAAGTCGCTCTGGATAAGAGCGTCTGCTAAATGACTACATGTAAATGTAGCAGGCGTTTCATGTGACGTCACACAGTGGTCGCGGCGCCATCTTGGGGACCGAATTGCAAGATGCCGTCTATCTGCTGTGCTGTGGGCTGTGATAACAGCAAATCTCAAATACATAAATGTACCTTTTACAATGTCCCAAAAAACCCTGAGCGTCGTGAGAAATGGATTGCTGCTATCAAGAGGGATCACATTTGAGCATGTATAGCGTTATTCTGGACAGCTAGCATTATAGCATTAACTATATCCAATGCTAGCTGTCCAGAATAACGTGGATATCAATTTACATTAGTAACGTTAGTTAGTTATGTAAGGTATTTTATTATGAGCTTTCATTGTGACAAGGGGAGTGTTATGACGGTCTGGCGGAGTGAGTTACATAAAGTGAGACGTCAGTGCCGTCTTGGTTCCGGTGTTACGTCCCAACTGGTTCCCAATTTAACTGGTTCCCCAGCTGTGCGTGCACCTATCAGTCTGCCTCCATCACCAGATTCGTCACAAATTCGCAAACATATTACTGGCGATTTTCAAGTTGGATCTCATATTTGCTGCGGCAAATATGAAAGTAGGCCTATAGGCTACGTGCGCACTACATTAGGCTACCATTCGCGACAAAATAAATGGAGACAAAATAAAACATTTGCAGGCTCGCATGAAGTGGGATTCGATCGCACTAGAGCAAAAATACGTGTGCACCATAGTCCGTTGATTTACACCGCAAGCTACACCAGCTCACACGTGCATAGTAGCCTACATTCGGGTAGTGTCTATGGGAACCAGTTGATTCAGAAGAAGCCAAATCAAAGTGTTACCTGAAGGCCAACGTAGTTAACAAATACGTAACGATTTAGCTAACATTTGTGAGCTGGTGTAGCTTGCGGTGTAAATCAACGGACTATGGTGCGCACGTATTTTTGCTCTAGTGCGATCGAATCCCACTTCATGCGAGCCTGCAAATGTTTTATTTTGTCTCCATTTATTTTGTTGCGAATGGTAGCCTAATGTAGTGCGCACGTAGCCTATAGGCCTACTTTCATAGAGATCCGACTTGAAAATCGCCAGTAATATGTTTGCGAATTTGTGACGAATCTGGTGATGGAGGCAGACTGATTGGTGCACGCACAGCAGGGGAACCAGTTAAATTGGGAACCAGTTGGGACGTAACACCGGGGCATTGGAAGACGTGTCCTTCTTTTAATTAAAGCCCAAACCTAAGTTTAGCATATATATATATATATATATATATATATATGGTTGAATTATGTTATGTTGCTACTTGTTGGAGTGGTTAGTATGCTAAACTACTTATTTGGTGCCCTGATGTGACTGATATTACAACAGCATCTGATGGCAATTCAGTTCAGTGATATAAACGCTATTCGTGTCATGTTTATATCGCTTGATGAACAGACTGCCACTGACCCTTCTTATGATCAAGAACATTTTCTTCATCTCAAGAATGATACATTTGCGGATCATTAACCCATCCTGATGAGAAGTAGCGGTAGGCTTCGTGCTTTTAAATGCCTAGGGCTTCCCCGGTGTATGGAGAGGGATTGTGGATGAGGTAAATATAGATGTCAGCAAACGTCAAATTTGACAGGTTTTTTACTATACTTTAGTGGAGTAAGCAGTTCACTTGTCAGTAAATAAGGATCAAAACCTAAAGTATCTGTCTTATAAAAATAAGTGATGGTGGTGGTAAGGTGTGCTATTTTCGTGTGCAACATCATCCATTCTCAATGAGGAGACTCGAGAGCATAGATATATATAAACACATATCTATGCCCGAGAGGCTTTGAATTGTAACTTGTTTCTTGTAACGTAGCAACTGTTGGTCATGGTAAACATTTCTAGGTTTTACAATTTCAAGATGGAGGAGAAACTTATCGTATGTGTCTGCACACCCAGTTCTGTTCAGAACAAAGTTACGTAATGTGACGAGCCTGAATTTAAAGATTACATTAAACTAATAATGCATGGTGCAGGGTTGCCGACATTGTCAGTGTCCCTAGTCTGTTTTTATACTTTTAAATTCAGTCTGGTCACATTACGTGACTGTTCTGTGCCACTGCTAGCTTGCTAGCCCAGCCTACAAACGACTGGTTGAGTGACCGGTGGCATAACATGTATTCTACTGTAATTCTTGGACTAGTAAAAATTCTGTATTTTTACACAAATGTGTAAAAGTGGTATTTTGATCGATATTGTGAGTACATGAACCCAAGTCTGCATGCTTGGTCATGACTACAACAGTGACCTTAGAGAACTACAACTCTGTATTAACTTTTCTAACACGCCCCCGAGCGTGGTTACGGTGCATTTACACTGCAGCGTTTTTTAACGCTCTGCACCGCAGTCGCGCCCCCAGACATTTTTCATAGGGGTGGCCAGAGGGGCCAAGGGAAAATCTTGGGGTGGCACACCAAAAACACATTTCAAGAATTATATTTTGCTCTTGTACTTAATAGGCTAGATGTCAATGTGAGCATTAATAATTGCATACTGATATGCTATGGTCTTTTACTGGTAGGCTACCGTATTTTTCGGAAAACAAGACGCATTTTCTATAACCCGCACCCCACCAGAATGGGAGCTTTGTGTTTGTCAATCGGATAGCCTACCGAAGTTGAATTAGCCAATGGCCGGGTTTCCCAGATTCGTTAAGAAGCTCTTAACGCTAAGAGCTTCTTAGGAGCGTTCTAAGAACGCTCTAGAACGCTCTTAGAATGCTCCTAAGAAGCTCTTGGCGTTAAGAGCTTCTTAACGAATCTGGGAAACCCGGCCAATGTCGGTAGCGTTGCCAGCTAACGTTGGTTTACTAGCTGTATATAACATTTCACTGGGTCTTGCAGCTGTTTGATTAACTGAAATTATTATGAAATGTTATGTTCTACTAGCCATTTGCCTACTTTAGCAAGTCACTGTATTTCCAAGCCCTGATAGTGTAACTGAGACGATGTCTCAAACTAGATGTCTAGTTTAATTTTCACAACAATCCTCTTTGTTTTATGTAGGCCTATCTGTATCCTGGCAATTCATAGTTCTTCAAATAGGCTAGTTGTCATTTTCTTAAAAAAAATATATGAACAGCTTGAACCTGAAGGAGTACATTGATTGTAATAAACACATTTACTGGAATCAAACAAGCCTTCTACAGTTCCAAAATATTACACAATGGACTTTATTTTCTACAGTTCCAAAATATTACACAATGGCCTTTATTTTCTACAGTTCAAAAACGTTACACAATGGCCTTTATTTTCTACAGTTCAAAAACATTACACAATGGCCTTTATTTTCTACAGTTCAAAAACATTACACAATGGCCTTTATTTTCTACAGTTCAAAAACATTACACAATGGCCTTTATTTTCTACAGTTCAAAAACATTACACAATGGCCTTTATTTTCTACAGTTCAAAAACATTACACAATGGCCTTTATTTTCTACAGTTCAAAAACATTACACAATGGCCTTTATTTTCTACAGTTCAAAAACATTACACAATGGCCTTTATTTTCTACAGTTCAAAAACATTACACAATGGCCTTTATTTTCTACAGTTCAAAAACATTACACAATGGCCTTTATTTTCTACAGTTCAAAAACATTACACAATGGCCTTTATTTTCTACAGTTCAAAAACATTACACAATGGCCTTTATTTTCTACAGTTCAAAAACATTACACATTGGCTTTTATTTTCAATACAGCTTTATAAAACATTATACAATGGCCTTTATTTCCAATAGAGCTTTATTTGGCTCTTGCTGTGCCTTTTTAGAAACTAAATATATAAGTATAAAGATATGTTCAAAAGACCCAAATTGAAAAAATAAAACCTATATTATCATGGACAATGTACTGACATGTTTACATTCTTTTCAAAACAGCTTCATTCGCCTGTTTTTGTGTCTTTGGGCAAACACATTTACAAAATAATCTAGATTTATGGCCTTAGCCCTTCTTGACTCTACACTTAACACCCCCAAATTACTCAACCGCTCGTCACTCATTGTATTCCTTAAGGCTGTCTTGGTTAACTTTAGCACTGAAAAACTGTGCTCACAGGCTGCAGTACTCACAGGTAACGCAAGTGCTATTTTGCATAGTTTAAACATTTCGTTGAACACCTCCCTATATGGCTCAAGAAATACAGTAAGCTCTAATAAACTGGTTGGTGTTTTCAAGCCACTAGATTTCTTCCTATTAAGAGTCTGCTTTAGCTGAGGTATCTCATACTCTAGATCCTCAGTGCTGCATTTATATTGTAAGGCAAATGGTAACACTACATTCTTCTCACAAAATGTGGAACTGCAGGGATTCAAAGCTTGTATCCCTTCCAGTATTACAATATTTTCTTTTGAAAATCTTCTATTCACCTCAGAGAGAAGCACATCAATAATTGGAATAAAATAATCTGCCCGAAATGATTCTTTATCAGTGTTGACCTGTCTTTGAGCTATTGGAGTGGAAATGTAGTAACATTCAAGCCTAGAGCTTGGTGTGACCTGACGCCCTGGAGGTCCAATACCGATGTTGCATTGCTCGGTAAGGGTCACAGTATTGTCCCAAATATCATTTAAAGTGAGAGCCCTCCCTATAACTATTCAATGTTTCAGCAAGAGAGTCGATAAGGGTAACAGCTGTGCCCAAATTGAGTTGTGGGGACTGTAAAACATCTGATGTTTTATTTCACCAAAGACATTGGTTAATGTAACAAGGAGGCCAACAAACTTCAGATCTATTTGATCCAATAAACCTCTTGCGTCTACAGTTCTGTCACCATTTCTTTCTTCAGAAATTTCTTTTAGTAGACGCATGATAGCTGGCAGTCTGTCCCTCACTGTCTTGCAAGCCTTGTACCTACATGCTCACCGTATCTCTATCAGCCTTTGCAACTCTCTCGGGGGGCCCTGAATCATCTCCCTCTGTACCTCTAACCACCTTTGGTGCACATACGACCCTGACACAAAAACATACAGTTTCTGCAAAAGAGAAAAGAAACAATAGGCTTCAGGGATGCATTTCACACTGTCAACTAATACAACATTTAAGCAGTGTGCATTGCAGTGAACATAAAAAGCTAAGGGGGCCTCTGACTTAATGCATGCTTGCACACCTCTGTTCTTTCCACTCATAACAGAGGCACCATCATATGCTTGCCCTACTAGATGGTTTCTGTCGTCAAGGCCATACTTCTGTAGTATTTCTATAATTTTCTGTGAAAATGCTGCAGCGCTCTGCTTCCTCAAAGGTGAGAAAACTTTCACATATTGACCCATTGTAATAATTAAGAAACTACAAAAAACATTTGTTCCTTTTTGCTAATGTCTTTGGTCTCATCAACCATAATGCTGAAAACCTCACTTTGTTTAAATTCAGTAATTATTGAGGAGTGGACCATTTCAGCCAGGCAATCAATTATTTCATTTTGTGTACTATGACCAAGGTATGTAGCATTTCTTTGATTTGTCATTTTTCTTTTGACTGTTTGATCATGCTTTGCTAGCAGTTCCATAATAGAAAGAAAGTTTCCTTTATTCTGACCTTCTGTTTCATTATGTGCTCTCTGTGCAATGTTTTGCGTGGCTCTGAGGAGCAAGGTTTCTCCAACAGTTTTTATGTATTCTCTATTTTCCCTCACTAATTTATTATACTCTGCATTTAATGAGGCTGAGAGAGAGCATTCGCCTGCAGTCACCTTTTTATATTCTGCCCATGCTAACATAGCATTACAATGTTATTCTGATTTAGCATGGCCAACAAAACCCCCATCTTTGTAAGTTGCTTTTTTTAAAATTTTTAACCCCTCTTCAGATGTGAACACTGAATCACCTGAAGGGAGACTAAAGTGCCGGCAAGCATAGCAGAATGCAGAGTCTTTACTTTGCAAGTATTCTAGCCATTTCTGCTTACTGTACCACTCTTTCATGAAGTCCTGTCTTCTATTTCCCTGAAGGGTCCGAGGGAAAAGCTTCAGTTGTGGCTGTTTAGGCCCTTCTGCTCTTGACTGGGATATATCTATGATGAAACAAGAGGGAAAGTCACTTTAATTTTAAAATAACAACATTAATAATAAGAGTAGCTACTTTAAAGTAATTACCGATTTACATTTGTAATATCAACTACTAAACAAGTATACTAAGACTATTCAAACTCAACTACCAATAAACATGAATCAGAAGGCTTTATGTAATAATGTCATGCTCCCAAGCAATTCATATGATAAGGGGCTCTGTCACGTTCATTGCTTCACCTGTTGGTCCAGGAACGGATAAAACAGCTCTAGCTGAGTCCTGCCTCGCTTGTTTGTCAACCTCTTTTTCTGCTACCTGTTCCGCACTATTCTGCAAAACTGCTGACTCTGATGCTGCCAGTGCCTGGGCGTCGCTGTCATGTTCTTCCTCTGTTTCGTCCTCCTCTCTCGCTGACTACCTGTGATGCTTGCTCACTGACACTAACTGTATCCTCACTTTCGACAACATTGGGTTCGGAGCAGGGCATCAGTGATGGGAAGTTCGGATCATTTTACTGATTCGGTTCTTTGAATCTCGTTCAGTAAAATGAACAAATCTTTTTTCGAGTCATTCGTTCATTTCAACGGGTGGGGGGGGGGGGGGGACTATCCGTCCACTGCAAACACGTATCATTCTCATGTAGGTTAGTGCATGACATGTGCACCAGCAGGTACTATTTTAAAATAAATTCCTGCATTTAAATAATGTATCATGACAGTTTGTATGATTATTATCACACTAGCATTTAATTATCACGGCAAACAATTACACTGCACTAAACTGTAAATGTAAAGTGAAAATAACAAAACCAGTCAGTATGATGACTTGAGCGAATATCATTCACGTCTTACTAAAACAGCGGCCACGCGAAAGGGAATGAGGAAAAAATACAATGCGGGTCACGTGAAAAAATGATCCAAAGACTCGTAGAACGACCGAGTCCGGAAATGAACGAATCGTTTGTTTCTTCTAGCTACCATTACAGAGCCTATGCAGGTCACGTGAAAAATGATCCTAAGACTCGTACCCGAAGACCGAGTCGGGAAATGAACAAATCATTTCTGTTTACTTGGACGAGCCTATGCAACAGTCCCGATGCGCGGCCATGAGAAAATGAACAAATCATTCTTTGAGAGGACTCGTTACTCCCGAGTCCTTGTAAGGATTCGTTCAAAATGAACGAATCGTTCACAAACGACACATCAAATCAAATGTATTTGTATAGCCCTTTTTACACGCAAGCATGTCACAGAGGGCTTCACATATGCCCCTAGAACTGCCCCTCAACCAACCTAAACCCTCAAGGAAGACAAGGTAAAACTCCCAGAAAAACTCTCAGCAGGAGAAAAAATGGAAGAAACCTTGGGAGGAGCAATTCAGAGAGGGATCCCCTCCTCCAGAGACGGTTGGTGAGAGAGAGGAGCAGAACACAGGCTTAACATAGTCATACAGTGTCAATGGGTTTTTAAACACAAAAATCCATTGTTCAATCTTTATAGATGTAGGACAGGACCGGGAGACTCGCGACCAGGTCCAGCGTTGGCCGACCGATGACCAGGCAGGTGCTGACAGCTCAAACCCCCCACACCACAAGGGATGTGTGTGGTGGTGGGGGGGGGGACACACACACACACAGAGAGAGGAGAGCAGGGATTAGAGAATGCCAGGAGCAGCTAACAGTTACAGTCATAATAGAATGAGGTGAGATCCCCACCGGTCAAGTGTGGACTAGTGCAGCAATTTAACTGAGCAAAGAGGGATATTTGATGCAGCCCCACACACCAAGACAGCGACAGCCCCCCTCGGTTGGAACATGACAGGGCATGACATTAGCACCCACCCGCCAAATGTGGGTAGAATTCGGCTGTGGCGGGTAAAGCAGTCAGTCTTACTAGCCACTTTGGCGGGTGGAATTCTATATATCTCTCTCTATATATTTTTTATTGTAGCAGGGCTGCCAACACATTGTATTTCTCACGCTGAGAAGGAAACGACCAAGTAGTTCTGCTAACGTTATAACCAATGGACGAGGCGCAGATACACTGAGTGAAGCAACACTCAAGCTCACAACGCGCGAACACGGAACACCCGTGAAATCTCGTCTCGAGGCTGGGTTGCGCAGCAAAATTTTGGTTGGCCCTGTCCCGGGTGTGAACGGGAGAGGGAGGGTTTTGACGCACCGGTTGCTAATCAGGCTGAGCGGGGCTGGAGATACTTGTTTTTACTAAATAATAAAATATATTTTTGTACGTCGGCCTCTACTAGTCTTCTGTGTTGCCTTGTGCCGAGATCTAAACCCTGCACGGATGGAGCAGGGTTCACTGTAACTGACAGCCCCACCAAATCTCACTCCAAGGTTTTTTGAACAGTTTGCAACCCTGTTGTAGGCTAGTCAGGCTAGGGAGTCAGGTGGCTG
Source organism: Thaleichthys pacificus (assembly GCA_023658055.1). Taxonomy (NCBI): domain Eukaryota; kingdom Metazoa; phylum Chordata; class Actinopteri; order Osmeriformes; family Osmeridae; genus Thaleichthys; species Thaleichthys pacificus. The sequence goes on from CM042869.1 coordinate 3,637,047, forward strand.
AGCGGTGAGGGAGTCGGGCTAGTAATCCGAAGGTTGCCAGTTCGATTCCCGGTCATACCAACTGACGTTGTGTCCTTGGGCAAGGCACTTCACCCTACTTGCCTCAGGGGGAATGTCCCTGTACTTACTGTAAGTCGCTCTGGATAAGAGCGTCTACTAAATGTAAATGTAAATGTAGTCTTCACAAAACACATCTAAAATAATAAACTCATTGCAGGGTTCTCAAGCCTCACACATTGACCGTGAGACACACATTTACATTTACATTACATTTATGCATTTAGCGACTTCCAAGAGAGAGCTTTACAAAAGAGCATAGGTCACTGATCATAACAACGAGATTGAAGATAGACATGAAGCATACATTGTGAAAAAAACAAATAAGTGCCAAAGGGAAGAACCATAAGAGCATGCAGTTAAACAAGTTACAATTAAGCAACATGAAACTCAAAAAGTGAGTGTACCTGTAGAAAAGAAGACAAAACAACAATCAACAGTAAAATATTTCACAGCGAGTACAAGAATTTAAAACCAAACCGTCACAACTAACCAACAAAAGCAACAAGTCTCTCAACACACGCATTTCAACATTCATTCTCACTTTCACACATACACAAACATACAATACAAGATAAACATTTGTTTGTAGGACATTTGGGAATCGGAATTGATTAGACAAAAATAATGATGTTTAGAAATATTTAAGTTGACAAAGTTTTGCTTGTGGGTTTTTTCAGTTTAAGGCTGATATATGCTTCTCCGTTTTCCAAAAAACATGGGAACGCCCTCCTCTACGGGGAACGCCCTCTCCGAGAGCCCTCCGAGAGCCCCGGAGAGCTCGCCGTGTACCTCCTGAATTTTCTAACTATCCGTCGTAATTTCGGATAGTTACGGATACCCCCTTGGCTGTGATTGGTCAGTATTAAGAACCGCTTGCGTCAGGGGCGGGGTTGCCGTGATAAACAGGACGAACAGAATTCTTTGACCGCCATTGCTGTAAGTTTTTACAATTCATATTTCAGCTAAACAGTACATGTAAATCAGCATCTGAATTAAAATGTGACGAGAAATGGGCAGTGTAGTTGCTGAAAATGTGCGTATTTTATTGATGAAACGGCTAATTTGTAAATTTGCTCCGACTTCTCGATAACCTAGGTAAATAAACACTCGACGATGACTTACAAAAAAATGTTGCGCCACCTACTCTTCTGGCGGTGAATTGTTTTCAGCACCCACAGCCTACGGAGAACCATAAACGCAGTCTATCCGTCCGTATCCGTAAGCCCGCCCATCCGTAAACAGTTGGAGAAGCATTTTGCGGCCTTTAGTTCATATATTTTGTACATATACATTTGATGTAATCTTGATTTGGGTGTTGACAATGGTCATTTACATGTGAAAGGATTGTAAAACTAGTTATTCAAGTAAATTGTAGCAAACCGTAGTCAACTTTAATCAAATAAAACTTAATTTCCCAACAACAAAATTGTGGCTAATGAAATTACTGAGTGGCTAGTAACTTTGGAAAACCACTAGCCACAGTGGCTGGTGAGCAAAAATGTTAATGTCAAGCGCTGGTTCGGAGCTATCTCCAACTCTCTGCTGCGTCTCCTCGGAACTACTTTTCTTTAAAAAAAAATTTTTTTAAAGAAGCAATATCCGACGTGGACTTTCTCTTCATTGTCTGCAAATTGACATACAGTTACTAATCGTAGCTAGTGCTATACCAGAGCCTGTTTAAAGAGAGCCTTGCCACTCCCTATTAAGCCCCATAATACCAAATTTGGCTGCAGTTCCACCAGAGGTCCACTGGGGGTGATCGTGAGAGAGTGCATGTTGAATAGGAGTCTATGGAGCTAAACGGCTAAATTTGTCTCTTTTGCCTGATTGTCGTTGAGAAATCTCCAATTTGATTGTAGTTTTTGCATGTTCAACATGGATTATGGGTCGAAAGTTGAATGAACGAGTACTTATGGCCTTTTGATTTCTTACAGGGTGAGTCGTTGTTGCCCATAACACGCTAGCATTCTGCTAATGAATGCTGATTAGTTAGTGAAGGACTGATAAGACCAGAGCTCCCGTTTGATGGCATCCGAAGCGGAATCAGAATGTCAGAGCATTAGCAACATTAGCAACAACATTAGCAAGCCAAAACTCTTTCTAGCATGTGTATTGACAGGGAGAGCCTAACTCCCTAGCACTTTACTAAGTACACTGCAATACAGTGCACTGCAATACAGTGCACTTACATCTGTGGTGCACTCCGTCGCTGAGTAGTGCTGTCTCAAATGGAACACTTAAGTTAACCACTTGGCGGGAAGTGACGGACGCAAATCTGATTGTGACACCCGCGAATCTAAGGCGAATCTGCTCGCGAGTCATTTCGTCCGCCATTATTTTAGAATTGAAATGAAAAACTGCCGAAAGGGCTCCTCCTCTTCCGCTACGTAGCCAATATGGCGCCCGTTTAGGGCGAGTAGTGTCCATCGTTGTACACTGCATTTTTTGACCGTTTGCAGTGCGTCATCCGGGTACTTTCAGTGCACTGCTGGTTCTGTCAGTGTAAGCGCCCTAAGCACTGAAAGTCAGTGCTCGAAGTGCACAAGTGCGCGGTAGTAGACACAGCCTAGATGTCTCGTCCGCGTTGCCGGACAACGGAGTCGAACGTCCGCATATGGCGACCATCTTGCTACAGGCAACTCACTCACCCATAACATTGTGTTGATGCTACATTTACTTTTTAAATGACCATAACTTGCTCAATTTTCAACCGACTCTGAAACGGTTTGGTTTGTTATCGACGTCAGAGATGTCGGTATGCCACTGCATACAGACATCACAAATTGAGCAAGTTATGGTCGCTGCCTGAGCTTGAAACAAACATAGCCGTTTGTCCAATTGGTAAAACGTTGTCTAGTGAAAGTAATTACGTTTACGTTTCTTAGCCTGGTTTTCCATCTTTATATTGTCTCAAATTAGCTTTCGATCTGTCAGTGTCACTGTTGTGTGTAAGCGGCACTTAGGGCTGCATACGTTCATTTGGAATTTTCCACCGGAGCCTTAGCTAGCTGGCTAACGTTGCGTTCTCTCCTGCTGTGTTCAATGACTCAATTCATCAAGCTGTAGCTAACGTTAGCTGAGTCTATGTCAACAGAGCTCCTGGGTAACTTAACTTAAATATACCAGAAAATATAAAAATGATTGAAACCATCATTCACCAAATTCAGTCAGGTAAATCGCCGAGGCCAGTGCTTTCAGCTTCTGATGGTGGTCTGCACTGGTGATGCAAGGCCCTTCGCGTTAATATTTCCATGCACTCGCGCTCCCTTCTGACACGCGCACCTGTTCGCAGTTCACTGAATGAATATACCCCCCCCCCCCCAAAAAAAAAAAATCGAATCTACACGATTCACGTAGGTTACCTATTTTGGTTTCAAAACGGCGAATTTCGCCGAAAGGTGAGGGATTTTCATGTCTGTAGTGTTTATATATATCTATGGTTCTCCCTATATTAGACATTCTCTGGCTATACAGTACCAGCCCATAACGCCAGCTATTCAGATACTCTAGCAGTCCCAAGTTTGTCAAGTGGTTTGAAAGTGGATTGGTAGTTGTAGAAAGCTATGACTCTAACTTCAGTTACAGGCCGATAACACTCAAGAGCGTATTTAGAAAAGCTTCTGCCTCAAAAACGCCTAGACTGTAGACAAAAAGCGCATATGGAATTTAACAGAGCTGTACTGACGTACCATAGCAAACAATAGGGTTTTAAGTGCAATGTTTTAAAAATACACCCTCGGTGTGATCGGCCCGAATTGCCTAAGTTAGTAGGCTACTCTCTCGACTGAAGTAACCTTTTGTTTGTCTAAACTAGCTAGCAAGGTAAGACAGTCAGCCCTCCAAAAATACAGAATTTAACTAGCACTAGCTAATTAGACTAACTACTGTAGCTAACCAACGTAAGCTAGGTTGCCTACTGTAAATAGGTAATTTAAAATTCAAAAACAGTTTATTGAATATTCTCACTTTTTTCTTGAACTTGGTCGACGATAAACTCCCGCTTCTATGTACCGACCGTTACGGGGCGTTCACACTGCAGCGACACGATGCGAGCGATGCGATGTTTTCCATTCATTTTCTATGGAGCCAGGTGAATCGCTTGCGTGGTGCATTGTGGGTAGCGACACGACAGAGTTGAGATTTTCTCAACTTTATGCAAATGAGGAGCGATTTTCGCTAGCGATGGCCAATCGGAATGTTTTCTTGTTTCTCGTAACGTAGCAACCATGGTAAACATTTCTAGCTTTCTAGGTTTCAAGGTGGAGGAGAAACTAATCGTTTGTGTGGCTGCTTACCCAGTCCTGTACGGTACATAGCTGTATTCGTACAGAGATGTTAATTTTTTTTAAACGATGCAAGGCGCAAGGTTGCCGAAGTTGTTGGTGCTTGTACTTTCAAATTCAGTCTAGTCACATTACTTAACTTCGTTCTGTGGTAACTAGCACTAGCTAGCCTGGCTGGAATCCCCTACTAGTATCGTATCGACAGATTAGCAGAGACTTTGAGTAAGATAATAAAACGTTTTTTAAACATGTCAACGTGTATGTCTATTAAACAGTTTTGTATTTTGTATATAAGTTGTATTTTTATCGATGTTGCAAGTACTTAAACCCAAGTCTGCACACTTGGCCATTACAACTACAACAGTGACTTTAGAGAACTACATTCTACATGAATCTGTTTGAAACTCCCCCGAGCGTGGTGAACTGTGGGAAGGCAAGCGATGGCAAGCGATTCGTGTCGCTGCAGTGTGAACGCCCCGTTAGGCTGCACTCTAACCTGGCCCAGTGCAACAGGGTTGCCAGGTCTGTGTGACAAAACCAGCCCAATGGCCAGTAAAACCAGCCCAAAAACCAGCCCAATATCAGAACTCGAAATATGCCCCTGCCAAACCATACACTGCTTTTAAAGTCCAACAGCATTGCTATCATTGCCAAATGTATTGTGGCGACCCTGCACTTCAGGAAGTGGGAAAGAATGTCAGGACATTATTGGTAGAGTACGGGGGGTCACGTTTAAGTTCCGGGGTGACAACAGGTGATATAAGGGGAAGTTTGGGCGGGTTCGGGGCTCTTAAGTTGTGGCTGTTGTAGTGAACCTGTGTCCTACTACTATTAGCAACCGTTGTACTCCACTGTGTTAGCTGTTGATAGCAAGTTCTACAGAGTAAAAGGGGTTAGTTTGGGCGTGGGCAGTAACCTAAATAGCTGCCTGTTGTTAAGAAAATAAAAGCCTTAACCAAGATATCACGTCTAGTCTCCGACTTATAACAACCCGTGTCGGGGACGTTACAGTATTGTAATATCTACGAAGTAACACCAAATGTTTAGTATGCCAGCATTAAAAGAAGTTTTCAGGAGGTTTTCTCAGGAGCCTGAGAGCATTAGGCATGTGTGCACACGCACAGTGCATGTCCCATGTCCATGTGTGTACATGCTGATCTGGAGTCAGTTTGGTAGGATTTGGGTATGAATAAATTATTTCATTTAAAATATGGATTTTTATTTAAATATATTCATGTAATTTGCATGCAAAATAGGTCTACCGGAACCAGTGGACAAAAAATTCAACCCGCGGCAACACTTCAAAAGTAGCACCATTCCGCGGGAAAACTGCGGACCTGGCAACACTGCAGTGCAACCTCTTGTGTTGGGGGAGGGGTGACAGGATCTGAGTGTGGAGATAGGTGGATTTCTATGACGAAATGTTTCAATGGTAGACTGGTTTCTATAGGCTAAAATGTGTTTAAAAATATATTTTTTTAGGTTGATTTGTCCTACAGTGAAGTTGAAATCCCGTTTTCCATTAATGAAAAAATATTTTTTTATCTGGATGACGGATCCACGCTTGGGGGCGTGTCAGACAGATTAATGCAGAGTTGTAGTTCTCTAAAGTCACTGTTGTAGTTCGTATAACATCATGGCAAAGTGTGCAGACTTGGGTTTACGACTCGCAATATCAATCAAAATACAACGTGTAGCCTATACAAAAATGTTTAATAGACATACACGTTGACATGGGTAAAAACGTTGTATTACCGTATTTTCCGGACTATAAGGCGCACTTAAAAGCCTTTAATTTTCTCAAAAAACGACAGTGTGCCTTATAATCCGGAGCGCCTTATATATGGATTAATTCTGGTTGTGTTTACTGACCTCCAAGCGATTTTGTGTGGTACACGGCGCTCTGTCAAAATGTTTTGGTACGACTTTGGTAAACTACAAAGCCGCACCGCTTGCAGCATTACGGCTACCATAGTCAGGAGCGTCGCGGAGTAATACATACTGTGCTTCAACATAATATTACATTGTGAATACGCTAACGTTCGATTTAGCGGTATCAGACTGTTTTTTTTACGTGTTGCAACTGAACAAGGTTGGCGAGTTATTGTGAATACGCTCATTAACGTTTGAACAATGTTGAGTTATTGTGAACACGTTCAATAAAGTTTGACTGACTGACGTATCTGACTGTTTTGTTTAGCTTAATGCGCCTTATAGTCTGATGTGCTTTATATATGAAAAAATATCGAAAATAGACCATTCATTGACAGTGCGCCTTATAATCCAGTGCGCCCTATAGTGCGGAAAATACGGTATATTACTTGAAGTCTCTGCTAATCTGTCGATACGACTAGGGAGTCCCAGCCGGGCTAGCTAGCTAGTTACCACAGAACGAAGTTACGTAATGTGACGAGACTGAATTTGAAAGTACAAAAAAAACACCAGGAGCACCGACAACGTCGGCAACCCTGCGCCAGGCCTCATTCTTTTATTAATGTCGCCACACAGGCGACAAGCTGTAGCTAACGTTAGCTGAGTCTATGTCAACAGAGCTCCTGGGTAACTTAACTTAAATATACCAGAAAATATAAAAATGATTGAAACCATCATTCACCAAATTCAGTCAGGTAAATCGCCGAGGCCAGTGCTTTCAGCTTCTGATGGTGGTCTGCACTGGTGATGCAAGGCCCTTCGCGTTAATATTTCCATGCACTCGCGCTCCCTTCTGACACGCGCACCTGTTCGCAGTTCACTGAATGAATATACCCCCCCCCCCCCCCCCCCCCCCCAAAAAAAAAAATCTACACGATTCACGTAGGTTACCTATTTTGGTTTCAAAACGGCGAATTTCGCCGAAAGGTGAGGGATTTTCATGTCTGATCACTTTTCCTAAAACAGCTTACAGTCAACATGACAACCACTACCAAATAAAGCATTGCTAGGAAAATACTTCAATGCCTGTAGCTTGGAAATAAATAGTTACAAATATGTCAAATAACAAACATGCCATGACTACTGGTAACCTCAACAAACTTATAGTAGACACGACTGCCGCGCAGCACAATTGCAGGTGCTGTGATATTTCTAATGACATCATCTCGCAGCACCTCATATTCCGCGTCTTGTGCGGCATGCAATCCTGAAAGACGCACTGGTAACTACGGAAATACCCTGGGATTTTTATTTGACGATTGAGAGGCTCGATGTCTATAGGTTGTGACTGTCATGCTGGTGTGCTGAATGTTTGAATGCGTTATGTGAGTGTACAGTAGCTAGAGCTAACATCAGAGCCATACTGAGGCTCTGGCTAACATTTACTAGCTTGCACTGACAACCTTCAGTTGGTAGCTAACGTCGTTAGCTAATGTAAGCTACTTGCCAGTAGCTAGCTAGCTAAGGTAGCTAACGTTTTCACATCAAAGAGTTCAAATGTATCTTCCCTTCCGAAAAAAATGCATGGAATTTTCTAAAATTATGTCTCGATTTCCCCCCCCAAAAATAAACGTACCGTCCAAAATAAGAATGTACCGGGTGGATTTTTCGGGTAAAAAAAATAAATGTACCGGTACGTTTATTCGGAAGATAAGAGTACACTGTCAGACAGAATAGTAATAATTGGATTTAGATTAAATATGCACGCGTGATATAATAATTATATATTCTTAGTCATACTGAGCCATTTTAAATGACTTCTGCCAAGCAAAGTGTGCTACAGTTTGGGTGACCTTCTGATCTGAAAGTCTGTGCTGGATCTGTGCAATAATAATATTTCAGTGAATCCCCATTTTAGTCATGGTTATCTTTCCCTTTTATTTTAAAGCTCAGCATTTAGCCTGTCAGTTAAAAAAAAGTGTGTGACAAAGTTATTTTGAAGTAATTAATGAATTTTGTTCAAGATGTGAAGACAACAACATTATTAGCCCACATTAAGTCCAAACCATGGCCTTCTGCAGTGTCTTGAATTTATAAATAACCTCCAAATACAATTTTCAATTGCTGCCACGTTCTTTTTTGGCTATTATTCTCAACCTCCTGTTGAGAATATCGGCCGATGATTACTGTCAGAACGGTTTCAGACAGCTCATCAAATTACGCTAATAATCAGTAGGACTAGATGCATTAGTTAAGTAGATTTGGTAGGCCTACAATTTACAAATTAAAACTGTCAACAACGTTTTGCCAGATCGTCTCCCATGCCCTGTTAATTGGGAGTCAGGTGGCTGACCGGTGAGGGAGTCGGACTCGTAATCTGAAGGTTACCGGTTCGATTCCTGGCTGTGCAAAATGACGTGTCCTTGGGCAAGGCACTTCACCCACCCACTTTAGCTAAATGACTAAATGTAAATGTATTGCGGCAGTATTGCAAAAAAAGAAAATAAATTCCAGTTACACTGCTGAAAATAACACAGCTCTGCTGGTTTACGGTGCGTGTCTACTGCAGCGACGCGAGTGACGTGACAACATGCTTTCCATTCATTTTCAATGGAGCTAGGCGAATCGCTTGCGTGGTGCATTGTGGGTAGCGACACGACGTAATCCGAGTTGAGATTTTCTCAACTTTATGCAAATGAGGAGCGATTTTCGCTAGCGATGGCCAATCAGAGTGTTTTCTTGTTTCTCGTAATGTAGCAACCATGGTAAACATTTCTAGCTTTCAGTTTCAAGATGGAGAAACTAATCGCCTGTGTGGCGACATTAATAAAAGAATGAGGCCTGGCGCAGGGTTGCCGACGTTGTCGGTGCTCCTGGTGTTTTTTTTGTACTTTCAAATTCAGTCTCGTCACATTACGTAACTTCGTTCTGTGGTAACTAGCTAGCTAGCCCGGCTGGGACTCCCTAGTCGTATCGACAGATTAGCAGAGACTTCAAGTAATATACCGTATTTTCCGCACTATAGGGCGCACTGGATTATAAGGCGCACTGTCAATGAATGGTCTATTTTCGATATTTTTTCATATATAAAGCACATCAGACTATAAGGCGCATTAAGCTAAACAAAACAGTCAGATACGTCAGTCAGTCAAACTTTATTGAACGTGTTCACAATAACTCAACATTGTTCAAACGTTAATGAGCGTATTCACAATAACTCGCCAACCTTGTTCAGTTGCAACACGTAAAAAAAACAGTCTGATACCGCTAAATCGAACGTTAGCGTATTCACAATGTAATATTATGTTGAAGCACAGTATGTATTACTCCGCGACGCTCCTGACTATGGTAGCCGTAATGCTGCAAGCGGTGCGGCTTTGTAGTTTACCAAAGTCGTACCAAAACATTTTGACAGAGCGCCGTGTACCACACAAAATCGCTTGGAGGTCAGTAAACACAACCAGAATTAATCCATATATAAGGCGCTCCGGATTATAAGGCACACTGTCGTTTTTTGAGAAAATTAAAGGCTTTTAAGTGCGCCTTATAGTCCGGAAAATACGGTAATACAACGTTTTTACCCATGTCAACGTGTATGTCTATTAAACATTTTTGTATAGGCTACACGTTGTATTTTGATTGATATTGCGAGTCGTAAACCCAAGTCTGCACACTTTGCCATGATGTTATACGAACTACAACAGTGACTTTAGAGAACTACAACTCTGCATTAATCTGTCTGACACGCCCCCAAGCGTGGATCCGTCATCCAGATAAAAAAATATTTTTTCATTAATGGAAAACGGGATTTCAACTTCACTGTAGGACAAATCAACCTAAAAAAATATATTTTTAAACACATTTTAGCCTATAGAAACCAGTCTACCATTGAAACATTTCGTCATAGAAATCCACCTATCTCCACACTCAGATCCTGTCACCCCTCCCCCAACACAAGAGGTTGCACTGCAGTGTTGCCAGGTCCGCAGTTTTCCCGCGGAATGGTGCTACTTTTGAAGTGTTGCCGCGGGTTGAATTTTTTGTCCACTGGTTCCGGTAGACCTATTTTGCATGCAAATTACATGAATATATTTAAATAAAAATCCATATTTTAAATGAAATAATTTATTCATACCCAAATCCTACCAAACTGACTCCAGATCAGCATGTACACACATGGACATGGGACATGCACTGTGCGTGTGCACACATGCCTAATGCTCTCAGGCTCCTGAGAAAACCTCCTGAAAACTTCTTTTAATGCTGGCATACTAAACATTTGGTGTTACTTCGTAGATATTACAATACTGTAACGTCCCCGACACGGGTTGTTATAAGTCGGAGACTAGACGTGATATCTTGGTTAAGGCTTTTATTTTCTTAACAACAGGCAGCTATTTAGGTTACTGCCCACGCCCAAACTAACCCCTTTTACTCTGTAGAACTTGCTATCAACAGCTAACACAGTGGAGTACAACGGTTGCTAATAGTAGTAGGACACAGGTTCACTACAACAGCCACAACTTAAGAGCCCCGAACCCGCCCAAACTTCCCCTTATATCACCTGTTGTCACCCCGGAACTTAAACGTGACCCCCCGTACTCTACCAATAATGTCCTGACATTCTTTCCCACTTCCTGAAGTGCAGGGTCGCCACAATACATTTGGCAATGATAGCAATGCTGTTGGACTTTAAAAGCAGTGTATGGTTTGGCAGGGGCATATTTCGAGTTCTGATATTGGGCTGGTTTTTGGGCTGGTTTTACTGGCCATTGGGCTGGTTTTGTCACACAGACCTGGCAACCCTGTTGCACTGGGCCAGGTTAGAGTGCAGCCTAACGGGGCGTTCACACTGCAGCGACACGAATCGCTTGCCATCGCTTGCCTTCCCACAGTTCACCACGCTCGGGGGAGTTTCAAACAGATTCATGTAGAATGTAGTTCTCTAAAGTCACTGTTGTAGTTGTAATGGCCAAGTGTGCAGACTTGGGTTTAAGTACTTGCAACATCGATAAAAATACAACTTATATACAAAATACAAAACTGTTTAATAGACATACACGTTGACATGTTTAAAAAACGTTTTATTATCTTACTCAAAGTCTCTGCTAATCTGTCGATACGATACTAGTAGGGGATTCCAGCCAGGCTAGCTAGTGCTAGTTACCACAGAACGAAGTTAAGTAATGTGACTAGACTGAATTTGAAAGTACAAGCACCAACAACTTCGGCAACCTTGCGCCTTGCATCGTTTAAAAAAAATTAACATCTCTGTACGAATACAGCTATGTACCGTACAGGACTGGGTAAGCAGCCACACAAACGATTAGTTTCTCCTCCACCTTGAAACCTAGAAAGCTAGAAATGTTTACCATGGTTGCTACGTTACGAGAAACAAGAAAACATTCCGATTGGCCATCGCTAGCGAAAATCGCTCCTCATTTGCATAAAGTTGAGAAAATCTCAACTCTGTCGTGTCGCTACCCACAATGCACCACGCAAGCGATTCACCTGGCTCCATAGAAAATGAATGGAAAACATCGCATCGCTCGCATCGTGTCGCTGCAGTGTGAACGCCCCGTAACGGTCGGTACATAGAAGCGGGAGTTTATCGTCGACCAAGTTCAAGAAAAAAGTGAGAATATTCAATAAACTGTTTTTGAATTTTAAATTACCTATTTACAGTAGGCAACCTAGCTTACGTTGGTTAGCTACAGTAGTTAGTCTAATTAGCTAGTGCTAGTTAAATTCTGTATTTTTGGAGGGCTGACTGTCTTACCTTGCTAGCTAGTTTAGACAAACAAAAGGTTACTTCAGTCGAGAGAGTAGCCTACTAACTTAGGCAATTCGGGCCGATCACACCGAGGGTGTATTTTTAAAACATTGCACTTAAAACCCTATTGTTTGCTATGGTACGTCAGTACAGCTCTGTTAAATTCCATATGCGCTTTTTGTCTACAGTCTAGGCGTTTTTGAGGCAGAAGCTTTTCTAAATACGCTCTTGAGTGTTATCGGCCTGTAACTGAAGTTAGAGTCATAGCTTTCTACAACTACCAATCCACTTTCAAACCACTTGACAAACTTGGGACTGCTAGAGTATCTGGATAGCTGGCGTTATGGGCTGGTACTGTATAGCCAGAGAATGTCTAATATAGGGAGAACCATAGATATATATAAACACTACAGACATGAAAATCCCTCACCTTTCGGCGAAATTCGCCGTTTTGAAACCAAAATAGGTAACCTACGTGAATCGTGTAGATTCGATTTTTTTTTTTTGGGGGGGGGGGGGGTATATTCATTCAGTGAACTGCGAACAGGTGCGCGTGTCAGAAGGGAGCGCGAGTGCATGGAAATATTAACGCGAAGGGCCTTGCATCACCAGTGCAGACCACCATCAGAAGCTGAAAGCACTGGCCTCGGCGATTTACCTGACTGAATTTGGTGAATGATGGTTTCAATCATTTTTATATTTTCTGGTATATTTAAGTTAAGTTACCCAGGAGCTCTGTTGACATAGACTCAGCTAACGTTAGCTACAGCTTGATGAATTGAGTCATTGAACACAGCAGGAGAGAACGCAACGTTAGCCAGCTAGCTAAGGCTCCGGTGGAAAATTCCAAATGAACGTATGCAGCCCTAAGTGCCGCTTACACACAACAGTGACACTGACAGATCGAAAGCTAATTTGAGACAATATAAAGATGGAAAACCAGGCTAAGAAACGTAAACGTAATTACTTTCACTAGACAACGTTTTACCAATTGGACAAACGGCTATGTTTGTTTCAAGCTCCAAAAACTATTTTTTGCTCAAATCTGACCAAAAAAATTCGCTCGCGCGCTACGCGCGCTCACATTAAGCATGGAAGTCCCTAACTAGCATCACATCAGGCAGAATTTGCATGCATTAGCAGGGCGCTTGCTGTGGTGGCGTATACGGGAACGGTTCTGGTAGGCCGGTCTGTATCAAAGTCCAGGGCCTATTTTTACTCCCAGTCCGTCCCTGCCGTTCTATCAATAAGCAGACCTGCCAACCTGTACGCAATTTGTGTAGCGGATACGCAGCTGGTACTTGTATTGGCTGTCAATCATGATGGAAGAGTAGACAAGTTAAGTTACAGCATGTCCACCATCTCTTGTGGGGGTTATGCATTAAGCCATTTGTGGTGCCCTTACCACATTGTGCCTCATATACTGTAAATGTTAGACCCAGTGACAGGCTGGCATGAAATGGCTTGCATAATACTTAGTAAGGAGGCCATAATAATTTTTGACTCATGGCTTAAGTTACATTTCTCCAGCTCTCCCCAGGTTGGCAAAATAAGTATCTCAAAATGCATCGGATTGATGCTTTAAATATGGAATATTTAAATTTTTCTTATGGGGGAGCATGCACCCGGACCCCCTTAGAGGGGTAATATCCTTCTCACCTTTTTCACCCCTGACCCGTTTTCATGCCTGGTGATAGTACTAATACATGTATGTTTGTAACTAGACAGCCTCTTTTTTTTAACTTTGTAATAACTATGTATTTCCAGTGGTTTTCATGTTATGTTGCAGTCATGTTGACTGTAAGTTTTTGAGGAAAAGTACTACCATATATTTGTAACCAGACAGCCTCTTTTTTGAAATTTTCTAACAATGATTATGTATTTCCAAACTACAAGTGTTGAAGTTTTTTCCTAGCAATGGTATATTTGCTTTCCATTTCTATTCCTGATTGCAAGTGACAGTAAAAGATGCGCACTTACACTGTTAGGAACACATTTTGATAGCATATGGACACAGTTTGCGTGCTGATTTGGCATTTTCCGGGGGGTACTTTTATTCCGGGGGGTACTTTTATTAGATTTTAAGGATTTGCTTAAACACATGTTTAACTTAAAGTTACATTGGTAATGAATGTAATGTATGCTAAAGACGATTCAGCATCAGCAAAAACACAGAGTCTATTACGTTAGCCAACAGTCAAATCGCTTCATTTGTAAGAGCACAGCTGCCCTTTGATTAGTTTTGATTTTAGTAAAGACAAGAACAGCTTAATATATAATATAAACTCTTGTTTGTATCCATAACGTTGACTGATGGTCGCTGTTTTGCCGACCTTAGCCTACGTTACAACACACTATAATACAGTGCCAGTTGGGAGATCGATCATTTATATGATTAGCTAAGCAGTCCTATAAAATCCACTTACTCTCACATGTCGTTTGTGAAACGTTTAGCTGCAAAGCACAACAACTGTCGCCTTAAGCTTTCCTAAAAAAGATGGGTGATCATGGGTCATTTGTGGACTGTAATGATAAGTTTTTAATTACAATAAGTAGCCTACTTAAGTATTGTCTGCTGTTTTATACTTGTAGTCCACTGCATCTTGGACACAAGTATTGTACTTTGAATTTTCATTTTGCTATGTGCGCTCGCATTAATGTGAGGTTCCGATTTCAAATCACATCAAAACCTAGGTCCTAGGTTCGGGTTAAGCCCCGAATGTTCAACGTATGGCTCGGCCCCTGGTGGGGATGGGCTGGTTTGGGCCATTACACTCCCATGCTGAAAATTGGTCTTGTTTTTGTTTTGTTAAAGCCATTCACATGTAGGGATTCCCATGTACCATTTACCCATGCCACCCTGCCAAGACCTCTTGCCACCCCTTTGCCCCCCCATGTAAAATGTTCTAGATCCGCCACTGCAGCTGCCCCATATTTCCATATTTCCAATGAACATAGTCTGCCTCCACAGGTCCAGATGGGGCTTGGACAGTGGCAGACTGTGGCTGTTTAAAGGGCAGGGGAAGAAACATTTAAAGGGCTACTACTGCACGACATGGGCTCTCACCAGTGTAACAATGGGAATGGGACGACACCGCAAGTATCGTCACAGCCTCACTTTGGGAAAGCATGGCCTAGTGGGAACATTGTAGGGGAGACTGTTGGGCACAGCATCTAATCGTCTTCTTTGGAAAGGACACCATTTGGGACACTGTCATGTAGGGGCAGCATAAAGGGCATTTCATAACAGCACCCTTTTCCATTGGAAGTAAGGGCACGGGAACAGTCAAATTTAGACCATTGTAAGGACATCTTATAGGGTACTGCATCACATTTTTCCTCTACTATAAAATAACTCATAAAGACATGTTTTTAAATTTATAGAGGGCACACTATCATTTATTGCGTTAAGGGACTCAAGCATATTTCACAATGTGAATGGCAGGCACTTGGTCTCATTTTTGCCACACTAGAGGGCATTTTAGAAATGCTTTTTCAACCCTGGGGCCACCAGGCAGTAGGGCTGAACGATTTAGGAAAATAAGCTAATTGCGATTATTTTGACTAATATTGCAATTGTGATTTAATATGCGATTATTATATGATTTATTATTAATAAATATAGATATATACTACTGATCTCCAGTCAGCAACATAACACACAATGTTCAGAAAAATTAAGGAAAACATACCGCCTGTACCTCTTCGAAAATATTTAGGTAAATCAAAGCTAAACGTAGGCTAATAACATGTGCATTGCAATTTCTTAACTAAAGCTAGCTAGCTACCGTTTTGGAAAAAAAACTTGCGCTGTGGGGACGGTCGGAAATATTTGGAACTCACGCATCTAGTAATTTCGTACATGAATATGGAGTAAGGCTTTGAAACATTTCGATCAGTGATCCTGTTGGGTGTTATTTGGCTTATTTGACACACTGGTGTTCAGCATTTTAGCTATCGTACATGGCTTTGTGGTGTTTTTTAGGGCCGAATTAGGTTGGTGGTGCTGCCCCGTGAGGTAGCAATGTTAGGCAGGTTTTGCACAATACTTGACACTGCGCAGCAAAATTGGTAATGTGTGTGTAGTGTCAAGTTCTGTTGATTCTGAGGCCATCGTACAGGTCAAAGTAAACTGTAATGTGCACCAAAGTAAAATCGCAGCCTTTGCGATTCCAAAATCTCGTTTTGTCACATTGCGATATTATCGCAAATGCAATTAATTGTTCAGCCCTACCAGGCAGTCACCCCCAGAGTCTTCCAGTGGGCCTAGATACACCCATGGGGACAGTATATTGCACCTATAACATTGGGGAAGCCAGAAGGAGAGGATGAAGTAATATAGAGACTTGTCAACATATAGGCTACTTCAAACAATGAAAATACTTTATACAATTGAATAAAAAGTCTCCTTGATTCTTTGTGTTTCAAGATGACCTGGAAAACTGATGATAATATTCAGGTCCTGCTTTGGAGCAAGGTATACCCTTCATATTTCCTGGCATAGTTGCCTTTGCTAAATCTTTTTAAGTCCCCAACCCTGTTCAAGATTGTCCCACATGCAAAGACACACAGAGATGCAGACAGACTGAACAGTGGTCAATGCTTGGCTACAGTGAGTTTGCTTCCTTGTGTGTAATTCCAGCACACTACATGGTCTAGGCCTACCAATTGACTGCAGTCTACTACCCTCCTTTCTACTATTATAGTCTACTACTCCCCTTTCTAAGGATGGTAGGCTGCGTTGGTAGTGATGTGTTCATTGCCATCCTTAAGAGTTGCTAAAGTATTTTTCTATATACAGTACTGTGCATAAGTCTTGAGCACCCAAGATTTTTTACACAAATAATGTCTTATACTGTATTTCTTCAATTAAATGCTACAGCTTTTCTTGAATTACATGTTTCGATGAGGGCGGTGTGTACACAAGGGCAGCTTTTATTATTATTATTTAATCGTAATTAAGAACAACACAGGAATTGCGCAAAGCAGTTTATTAATTAGTAGGCGACATCTCTGGTGTCTTGTCGGTGAGGAGGCAGATGAGAATACTAATAGTGATGCAGAAAGTTTTGTACCGTACCTATTTGTAGTAAAAATACATTTGAATTATAGTAAATGTAATGTTGCTGAATTTTTTCGTTTAAGTGTATCAGATTTGAATGCAACGTTTAATCAAATAAATATATGTAATATAATTGTTTTATTTGTACAGCAGTATAAAAGTGCAATTTTGCTAAACTTTTTGTAAAAAAAAATGTATTTCATTATTTCTTAAAGCATTTTTCCTTAACCTTTTTTATTTTTTATTGTGCCTAGGACTTTTGCACAGTACTTTGTACTGTATATATTTTGTTTAAGAATGACAATAAAATATATCTAGATAAACTATATGCTGGGCCTGCTGAACCTATACCTCTTCCACATTTACTGGTCAGTGAAGCATTACTTCTGTCTCTGAAGACCCTTGGGGCTGGTGGGATAAACGCTCTTTGTATAATCTGAGCACCTTCATCCACAACAGGGTTGTCAAAAACGGATACGCCATAATTGATTGTAACTTGTCTAGACGCTCTGCTTAGTTTCTAAGGCCTTTTATGTCAATTAACCAATGGCTTTTGAAAACAGTTAAAGTGACATTATTTCTTAACTTGTTGATTTAAATTAATACATTCTTTGGAGATGAAGTAAACACGTAAATTCATTCATGTCTGCACTTCAAAAAGTCTGCACTTATGTTTCCGAACACAGACTAAAGTGCTTTGCGCGCACGAATTTACTCGACGGAACTGTCTTTTGAGATTCTGTTTCCGCCTGTTTGAAATGATTTGCAACACATCTTATAGCTTGACTTTTAGCCTGACATGGAGCAGGCTAGTTCAGAAGTATAAGTTGCCTGGTTACGTAGCTAGAACTAGCCACCTTAATGGAACGGAACTCTCGCTGAAGTAAGCGAGACTTGTCGAAATAAGTCTCGCTTTTCCTTTATCGACGTTGATGGAACACCCCCCAGGGTGTCAAGTGTACAGTCGTGGCCAAAAGTATTGGCAGTGGCAAATTGTATTTTTTGCAAAGTCTACTGGTTCAGTATTTGTAGATTTGTGTTTTAACATGTTTCTATGGTTTACTGGAAAACAATAATACCGATTTTATACATTTTAGAAGGCTTTTATTGGCAAACACATTCAATACATGCAAATAGTCCCCCTTTTTATAGCAATCAATCTGCTCTTAAAATCCAATCAGAATGATAGTGATTTCACCTGACTAGAACTCGTTCACATTTTTCCATGTGCTGATGATATGATTTAGTGGAATTATGTTAACTGGTCATTTTATGCCAGGACCCAACCACAGTGAAATGTGGGTGTTTATAATATAGTAAATATTTTGGGGCCAATTAAGCTTTTATTTAAAATCCATCTCATCACTCTGCACAATAATTGAGTAACAATGTGAATCAACACCACAACAACTGAAGCAGCAAACTTTGCAAACACAAAATGTAAGTCCCTGCCAAGACTTTTGGCCACAACTGTAGATGCGTTCAGCCATTCTGTTCTGTTCAATTATATTGTATTGTATCCACCCTGCATGCAAATTGTAAAAAAAAAAAGCATCTATGTGTGAGAGTTACAATAAGCAAGTTAACAACTCTGACAACGAAGTTCTCAGATTAATGTTAATTTAGGCATGGGTTGTTTTTCCTTTCCTCTACAGTCTCAATGAAAGTGATTTCAAAGGCAGATACCATACCTTTTAATGTCACCTCCACTAGGTGTTTCTGGAGCAAGCCCCCACCCTTTGCTCCTAGGCTTGAAGCCAAGGCTCTGATGGATCTTGGTGGTATTGCATTTCCGTTTTGGCACCCGGCTTGTTCCGTATTTTATTCCAAAACTATCTTTCTCAGTATTTTTGGAAGAACAAGCTTTTTCACAGAATCATTTTTGCTGAATTCAGCTGGGTTTGAAACCAATACGAAATGGGGATATATTTAGCTTACGTCAAAGCGGTCATAGATGTATTATGAAGCCTGGACCATGGCGCGTGATCAGAAGAGCAATAAGATCAACATTGCGCTGGCTGTATCTCGGTTTATTGAGCCTCAGTGCGCCACTGAGCACTTTCCATAGAAAGTAACGGGACACCATCTTTAAAGGGGTGATTGGCTGGGTTTTTGGGGTATTTCACACTGTTCCTTAAGGTCTCCGAATAGGGTATGTAACATTGGTTGGGCTGAAAATGGCCCGCGTGCTGTTCTATGCCCCCTGATGCTTCCAGTGAATTTGTCCCGGGAAAAAACGCTAGGTTTTCTCCTTTTAAGGTATGCTCATGAATATATAGATGAGCTGCGCGCTGATTGGTTGGTCTACAACGAGTGGAGCTGCGGAGCAAAGACGCAACACGGCCAAAAGCACTCACTGAAACATCGAAGGTGGAGACTTGAAATAAAAACGTACAAATAAATCTATTGTGTCTACACAACACTGTTTTCAACAGATTGACTAGATATCATTTGAAATGATTACGTTCGTTGTTTCCACTTCTGTTGTCGAAGCAAACAGGATCGATTTAGGTGGGTAACGTTAGCACTACAGCTTAGCAAACAAACTATCGTGATTCAACTCAGCTTCAGTTAGCTCTAGCTATCTTGCTGAAAAATAGATCTGGACAAACATGCATCTTGAATTGTAGATTTACATGACACCATGGGTTATTTATTTGCATGAAACAGTCAGGAACATGAAATAACGTTAGCCCCATTGCCAGTAAACTAAATCATCACACATTCTATTAATGCTAGATACAGGCAGGATACGTTAGCATTGCTAATAACTGTTAGCAACAACATCATACTACAGCTTGCGGCTGTGATGAACATAATGTCGGAACAGCACCTCTTTTCAGCAACAGCTTCATAGCAAATCCTGCTTTACATTGTCCCAGGTTTTCAAAACTGTCCTCGGTGAAATGGTTCGAGAAAATGTGTAATTGAGGGTCGAACTGCACAGGGATCTTCTCATAGACAAACATCACAGCCCGTCGAGTGTTTGGTTCCTTTGGAAGACTCTGAAATATCCTTGAAAAACGTTCTTCTTTGTAATTCCGTGGAAGTACACAGAGCAGCGCGCAGCAAATTTTGGGGCGTGACAAAGGTACAGACCAGAGCCAAAAAAAGGTGGAGCCACCGAACTGGCGTCAGTTCGGTGGCTCCACCTTTTTCAAAACCTACCGTTTTACAGCTACATTTTTTAATTGTGAGATTTACATAGGAAAGAGGTGTCAATGGACTTTGGGGTTCACTGTATGTCCATTTTACCCACTGAACTGTCGTTATTCAACTGTGACAAGCAGTGGCGGCCGGGACTTTGCAGAGGCCCCCCGCAAAGTCGGAGCTCGAGGCCCCTCCCCCAAATCCACTCAAAATGTATCTCCATCCTATCTTATACATTGCTGTCTACCTTTAAATATAGCCTCTATATGTGAGAGAAATAAAAAAGTTTAAAAATAACAAAAGCACAACAGCAGCCTATTTGTGTGGCGTCCTGCGGAAACCCGTCGGATGTCGCGGCAGCTCATTTTTGGCTATAAGCCATAAAAGATCGAAAATCGTTTTCTGTCAAAATTGAGATTTTTGATTTCTATAGTTAACACCCTAAACTTCATTGTAATGTACAAAAAGTATATATTTACTTATTAAGAACAGTTAATTTCAACGGTTTTTGGACATGTCAGCTAGCAAGATTTCCAAGCCATTTCAAATCAAATAGTTTGCCTGCTCTTTTGAGTGCTGCAGCATCCCCAAACAACTGATCAATGAAGTCAGGCTGTTAAACTTAAAAATAACTTGCTAAGAAGTTATTAATGTAGCCTATACTTAAACTGACATTTACATTCACAACGTGATTACGAACAAAAGGATTTTCTTTCCATATTCGCCACAGAATTAGAATGAAACGGAGGGGAATCTTTGAATGCAATTTTCTACCTTATAACTTTTTGACACAGGTCAACTTTAAAATTATGTAACTTCAGTTGTGATAAAGATATCTGAGTGATATAAACAGATTTGAATTCAGGAGAGTTTGTAGTTTCCAAATATGTATAATACCCACAAGACCCAAATGTTCACGATGTGAAGGGTTTCCGCACATTTGTCGTTGTTCAAAACCAAAGACAGCATAGCCTTCTGATAGTTCAGCACCAAGGATAGCATCGCCGAAATAACACACAATCAATGGAGGAAAGGAAAACATTTATTCTTGCCAATAAGTAGGCTAAGCAAGTATATTTATTGTTGGATGCTGGTGAAGACGTGCTGCTGCTAGCTACCTGCGGCTGCGGTAGTGTTTCGTCTGTGGAGATGTCTTTAATATTCCTCTCTGGCTGGTCTAAATACGTGTGTAATCTTCGTTTTGTTCGAGCTTGTTCAGACAACAGTTTATTGCTGCGCTTTTGAGCACCGCTTGCATATTTTCTTTTACTCATGTCTCTCCCGTCATCTAGCAGAACGTAATGATTAGCATTTTTTAAATGTGCGCGTTCAATAGGCGTAATGGCGCAAAAGGCACGTAAGATGCGCAAAAGCCATTGTTGCCAGATTCAGGGATTTTGAGACTATTTAGCCCATGGAAGTGGATGAAGATCTGCATACATTACGGAATTCCTTTACCTGGCAGTTGAAACTTGGGGCTCTCAATGAGCGCCCTCAAAGTGTTTTCCTTGTTTATATATATATATATATATATATATATATATATATATATATATATATATTTTATATAGGCCATTAGTCTGTTTTTTGATATGCAGGGCGGGGCCCTTAGGGCGTGGGGGCCCCCCCGCCTCGCGGGGGCTGCGGGGGCTTCCCAGCCGCCACTGGTGACAAGGTAAATTTGGTTCTGCAATCAATGACCCCTTTAAACAGTTTGATGCTTGGTCTACTTAAAGGTCACATGACATGAAAACTTCACTTTAGGAGGTTATTTAACATTAATATGAGTTCCCCTAGCCTGCCTTTGGTCCCTGATGAAGAAAGTGTTTTGTCCGTCTCTTCATAAACGGAGTGACTAAGTTCAGTTGAGTTCTGGATTTAATAAGTATTTATCAATCTGCAGATTGGGAGAGAAAACCAGACCTCTGACAATAAATGACAACACAACACCAGGCTTAGGTCTCAATCATGTCTCTCTCAGCTCTGAAGGCTGGAGGACCATCTTTTATAGGGCACAGGAATGTAAACATAGATAGTGACAGTCAGGCAGTAATGACGTTACAACAGTCTCAGAGGAAGAGATTCACAGCTCCCAACACATGACCACTCAGACTAGAGAGGTCATAGTTGGCTCTCTCCTTGTAGTCATGACAAAGGACGTTTACCCAGTACTTTCTCCTGATCCCAAACATCTATTAACCCTGACACATGGACACAATCTACTCTTATTAATAGCAAGCTTGCATGAGAACATACTAACTAGTATCCAATGACTAGTTCTATTGATTAGTGAATAATGTAAGCACACCGAAATCGCAATTTCTTCCACAGTCCCCCCTTTTGACGTTTAACGTCAACACAACCATTCATCAACTGTTTATCTGGGGCCTGCTGTAGTGCCTTACATTTCACAAGTTTCATAACATTTAAAAACCTTAACAATCAAACAATACAGTATCTGTTACTACTCAGCACAGCATACATGATTATAGGATTTGAAGAAATATTAGTTAGTACACAATCACAGGTGAAAAGGTACAAAGTCAATGAAGTGAATAGCTTTTTGCTTAGTTCTCAAGATAGGGCTCCCAGAAATGACCTTAACGCTCCTTCTATTTTCCTTGTTCAAAGTTGCATGGTATTATACACTTTGGTGATATTGTGACCTTCGATTCGTCCTAGTAACACAGGCACCCCCTAGGACCTTACAAAAGAACTAGCTTATAGCTATTCACTTCATAAGCAAACAGCATAATGACAGTTTATCAACGATACTAGAAACATAGGCATATTTCTCTCCTGGACATAACCACTGGTCATGCTCTCGTGAGCTCAACACATCAGGGTATAGGTCAAACACTGTTCATTAAATTCAGAGTATTTCAAACAGTATAAAAAGTAATAAAGTAACCATCTTTAATTATTGTTAACTGATCTGTGGTCAAGGACAGATCTATTCACATTGCATACAGCATTGTATATCATTTTGGAAAATAGAAGGAGGCAAATGGCCATCTTTATTACATTGGCAAAGTAGTCACTTGGTACATGAGTATCAGACATGTCAATAATTCTCAGGGCAATAAAGTAATCATCAGTCTTGCTTGCTTTTGTCTGTGGCTTGATTTGGGCTACCATAATCTTACTGGCAGCCTTAAGAGAGCCCACTGCACAGCACTGTACACAGCAGGCAGTACACATCTTCCAAGCACAACCCACAATCAGCACAACAACAATTAACATGCCCAATTCAGTGATTCCCATTTGAATAATAGTCGAAAAAGAAACCCCCAACAGAGGAGGTCAGTCAGCACAATTCCAAGTTTCAGGTTCCCCCAAAGCTGAAATTAACTCTTTAATGTGAGCAGCCATACTTTATACATATTAGCAGATTAATCTTGGATAAAAGTACAACAGTCATGACCTATCACAGCACAGTTACCTCCCTGAGCTGACAACAGATAATCCAGTGCCATACGGTTCTGTAGCACTACCTGCTTCATGGCCTTCATCTCAGAAGCAACCGCAGTTAAGGCGTCGGCTGTCTCATTACCAATGGACTCCAACCCTAGTGCTAAGCTCCTAATATCCGTAAAGGCAGTGATAACACCATACACAGGGAGAATGGCAGCTGAAAACGTGAAAAGTGACTGTACTATTGAATCCACGTGATGTGATCCCAGCTTCTTAGCATCTGCATTAATAATACTTCTCTTGTGGCGGTGCCACCAATGTTCGGGCAAGGGGTGCAGGGGCAACCCATCTACAGGTCTGAGGGCTCCTACAATAAACCCACGGTAACATGTTCCTGACCAGTTGGCTGGTAGGAAATAATAAGCACTCTTACCACATACCCACATGGTGCAATTGTTAGCTGCACGATGAACCCAAAATGGTGATGCCCTTATACTTACAGGTCCATCTGCAACAGGCAAATCATGCAACAGGCTGTTAGCATACATACCACAGTGTGGTTACATGTATTTTTCCAAATACCTTCCCATAATTATTTAAACATTTAATCAACCATATACTACATCTTCTGTAGTATGCTAAAGGTGTAGGAATAGCATAGTCAGCAACATCAGGAATGTATGCCACCCGCCCAAATGGTATACAGGACAAGTAACATTGAACTCAGATACAATTGAACTTACAAATCATCCAGTAGAGTGTGAGCATACATATAAACCATATCCTTGCATGTATTTTTTTTCCCAACACTCTCACTGTACCACTGTGCCATACACATAACCATGCAGGTGGGGCATATTCAAGAGATGACTAACTAATTCGACAGAACAGTCATATTT
This sequence comes from Thaleichthys pacificus, assembly GCA_023658055.1. Lineage (NCBI taxonomy): Eukaryota > Metazoa > Chordata > Actinopteri > Osmeriformes > Osmeridae > Thaleichthys > Thaleichthys pacificus. The sequence continues at coordinate 3,661,560 of CM042869.1, forward strand.
GTTACATCCAACCCTACACAAGGCCACTTCTTGACCTTACACATATCAGCCATTGACAGAGGGACAGATATCCCTGGATAACCTCCAGAATGTTTGGGACTCACCACAAACCCTGCAAGGTCTGTCCCCTCTAATGCTGCGTCCAGTCATTTTTTTCCGTCCACGGTAAGGTGTTGTTGTACAGATTGTTCTTCATGTGTGCTTTATGATGAATCTCAATGTTCACATCAGTATAATTGGGAGCATGCAATAGTGACTCTCGGTGTGGCTCATGTATGCGATGTCTGTGGACTCGTGTGTCCAGTATCAGTAAATGTCTGTCAGGTGTGTGCGTCAGTATGTCTGGATCTCATCTCTCATCGTAGCTCCGGCAGCGGCCTCGGTTTCCTTGAAACAACCGAGGGCCTCCACCACAGTATCCTCTCGTCCCCATTCTGGGTGCTGTCATCTGCTTCATGTAGAGGCCGGAGGAAGACTGAAAGTGTCTCCCCCTCTCCACGCTCCTCTCTCTGGTTTCCCGTCTGGGTGCTGTCATCTGCTTCATGAATCACACATGGGGAAGAGAGGCATGGTAGCAAGAGCAGCCCCTCTCTGGCTTTCTCCACATGTGACTCACCTTTCGACGTCTTCAACACCTCCGGGTGGGTGCTCTTTGGGACATCCTTCTCAGCGCCCCTGGATTGGAGTGCTGGATGGCGGGGTCCTGGTTCTGGCTCAAATCGGTCCGCTGGACTGGAACCTGCTCCTGGATCAGCCGCTGCAAACGGGTCTCCACCCCCCTTGGTGTACTCCCGGAGGAGTAACCCAGTGGGGATGAGACAAATGGCAAGTTGGAGGAGGTTCCATTTGGAGGTGCACCTGCTCCTCCACCGGCCCCTGGCTCTCCGTTGGGACCCTCCACCGTGTTGTTCGATGGAGGGGCCATTTTGCAGTGTGTCGCATGGATCCATGTCGGACGACCCTCCACTTTCACCGCTGTGTGAGTCACCAAGAGGACCAGGTATGGACCGGTCCATCTCAGTGAGAGGGCAGTCCTCTGTTTGTGCACTTTCACGTACACATAGTCTCCAGGTTGATAGGGATGACATGGCTCCCCAGCAGGCAGCTTTCACCTGTGAATGCACAACCCTGGCTGCTGTAGTTAGGGCAAAACAAAAGTTTAACATTGTATCATCCATCTGTTTCAATGATAGTGGGGGAGAGACAGGCAATTTCATTGGTCTCCCTAAAACTATCTTGTGTGGGGAAAATCCATTCCTCCTCTGGGGAGTGGACCTGGCCATAAGAGCTAGTGGGAGTGCATCAGGCCATTTTAGGCCATTCTCTTCACATATCTTGGCTAGTTTGTCTTTCAAAGTTCCATTTTGCCTCTCCACTTCCCCCCGCAGACTGTAGGTGGTAGGGACAGTGGAAATGCTGGTTGATCTGGAGCACTTTACAAAGTTCCTGAACAATTTGACCCGTGAAATGTGAACCTCTATCTCTGGACAGTCTTGTGAGGATCCCATATCAACAGATCACATCTCTAATAAGAAGAATCTTGGCTATCGTGGTAGCATCAACTTTCCGACATGGGTAGGCTTCTACCCATTTCGAGAACATGTCAACAATTACAAGTACATACTCAAAATTACAACACTTGTTCATCTGCATAAAATCAATTTGTAAATTAATAAAAGGACCACTTGGTTGTGGGTGGGCTGCGTCTCTTCTCTTTGGTCCCTTTTCGGGATTATGCTGCTGGTAAATATGACACTGAGCACAATGTTGCTCAGCCTTTGTGGAAAAACCAGGTGCAAATCAATCTGTATTTACTATTGAGACCATACCCCCCTTGCTCGTATGGGCACATCCGTGCGCCATGCGAGCCAACCAAGGGAACAATGCACATGGAATCTTTCACACAGCCAACAGATAACCAACCATCCCTCTCAGTGTTATCAGCAGCGGCTTGAAGGTCCACCACAACATGAAGAGAGGGAGTGCGTGTTTCCGGTTGCTGAGACACAAACAAATAGACCTGGGACACATCAGAGGATTTGGCCGCAGCCTTTGCTGCTAAATCAGCTCTAGCATTTCCTCTTGAAACATCATCTGTATTGTTAGTATGAGCCTCACACTTAGTAACAATAGCTAGCTTTCTCGGTAGTAGTATTGCAGACAACAAATTATCAATCATCTTTCCATTCTTGATTGCTCCACCTGAGGAGTTAATGAAACCTCTTTCTCGCCATATGGCACCAAAATCGTAAGTAACTCCATATCCATACCTTGAGTCAGTGTGAATATTTACGACCTTGCCTTCTGACAAACAACATGCCCTTGTCAAAGCAAAACTCTGCCTGCTGTGCAGTGCATTGTGGAGACAGTTTACCAGATTCGAATGTCTCACTGTCCGTGCAGACCGCATATCCGGAGTTTAGAGAGCCATCCCATGCTCGGGACAAAGATCCATCTACGTACAACACAAGTTCAGCATTTTCCATAGGTTTGTCAAACATATCAGGTCTGGGTGTTAGCACTTTATCGACAACCATCTCACAGTCATGTGGTTCACCATCATCAGGGGTGGGCAACAATGAAGCTGGATTCAATGGGGAGCATCTATGGATTGTAATGTTACTTTGAGTCAACAATTACAGTTCATACTTTGTAGCTCTAGTGGCTGACAGGTGTTGAGTTTTGGTGCGTAACAGAAAAGCACTTACTGCGTGAGGAACCATCACTGCCAAGGGCGACCCCAGCACTATATCTGAAGTTGCTTCCACACATGTTGCTGCAGCACAGACTGCTCGTAAGCACAGGGGGAAACCTGCTGCCACAGTATCTAAAGAAGAACTCACATAGGCAATAGGCCTCTTAAGATTACCATGCTGCTGGGTCAGTACACCCTGGTGTAGTCTGGCAGACCGAGAGCTGGCGCCTGGGCCAAGGCCTGCTTGAGAGATACAAATGATTTATCAGCTTCAGTTTTCCACAACAATTGAGTATCAGTCTCCTTCCTTAAATCAAGGAGAGGTCTAGCCAACACAGCATAATCAAGGATCTACTAACGACAATACCCGGCTGAACCTAGAAAAGACTTGAGTTGTTTTGGTGTTCTAGGCTTCGGTATCCATCGGATGGCCTCCACTCTCTCAGGCGTCACTAGACTCTCTGTACCTTTGAGTGTATGGCCCAGATACTTGACCTCCTAAGACCATAACTGCAGTTTTGCCTTTGAGGCCTTGTGGCCCTTCTCAGCCAGTGCCTGTAGCACAGCAATAGTGTCCTGTTGGCAGGAGGCAAGATTCTTATAACATATCAAAAAGGTAATCAATATACTGCACCAGAGTAGAGCTGGCTGCTAAGGTGACATCCTGGAGGTCCTCTCGTAATGCTTGACTAAACAACGTAGGTGATTCGGTGTACCCCTGTGGTAGAACTGAAAACGTATAGTGGACCTGGTGAAACGTGAATGCAAACAGATACTGGCTCCCTTCTGCAATGGGAACACAAAAGAAAGCAAACAATAGTCATTCACAGAGCTAAAAAGTAACAGGGTTACTTGCTAAGTATCGTAACAGGGTTAGGCACAACAGGATGTATAACACAGGCAGCCAGCTTATAAACCCATAATAAACTTCCAAGTATTTTATTAGCCTTAAAGGATCAAATTTGACCTTAAGTCTACCTATGACTCCTTGTTTCAACAAAGCATCAATAACTGGGACAATACCTTTCCCTACTTCTCTATTACTAGCATACTGAGGTACGGTTCTCAAGAGTCGTACTACAAACAATGATAACAACTGGGGTAGCATTCTTAATGCGCCCAATATGATTAGCATGTGTGGACCACAGTAGCTCAGGCCCAGCTTCTAGCAAGGCCACATCTGCGGTCGCTAAAATCTCTGCATTCCACTGCTGGGGGATGTATATGGGATGGTTAGGCCAAGTGTTCTTTATCCTAAGAAATAGATAAGAAAAAGTCAATAGTGCATTTCATTTCGGTTCAGTTTGCACAACAAATTGCTTTCCAACATATTTACTTGTTACTTACTTTTACATAGTTGAAAGAAATACATGTTCATCTTTCAAAGATCCATCTATCCACCCATAAGAGCTAACTGACAGTTGTGTCCACAGTAAACCCCAGAAACTACCACTATCATCTCATTGATTTGGGTACTGTATACTGTTGAACTGACTAACCTAGTAGCTCTGTGTCTTACTTGAAAAAGAGAAGCCCTCTGCCTCCCATATTCTTTATTATTATGTTTTTTTTAGAGGACTCTTACCTCAAGGATTTGAACCTTTTTTTTGTCTTTACTTTAGAGGACTCTAACCTCAGGGACTCTAACCCTATTTTTTTAGAGGACTCTAACCTCAGGGACTCTAACCCTATTTGTTTGTTTTTTGTAAAAACAAATTTTTTACATATTATTATTCTTTCCGTAAGACATTCATTTGCAATGTCATTAATTTCTCAACTTTCTTTCCTGCATTCTCCTGCATCAAAGTACAATTATGTTTGACATAATCCATAATCATATCAACCGTTTTGTTCTCCCAATGTAGAACCTGTTTCTTAACTTCTACCTGGAGTTCAGGAAGCAATCCACATATGAACACATGACAAAGTTGGCATGGGGCTGCTGTAAAACCAGAATGTTTTTTTTTTTTTTTTTTTTCAAAAAAAATCCTAGTAAGTCTTTCCAGATCATCTGTAGGATCCTCATCTTTTCTGTTTGCGATCATACACTTTGCTCCAGTCAAGCAACACCCCTCCAGTATTACTGCCATTAAACACCATCAGAAATCTATGCTTTAAGTTTTCTCAACATACCGGGCTGGAGTTCACCCTCTAACCCTTGATTCAAATCAATAAAAGTAGGAAAATGTAGGCATTGATAGCTAGTTGCAAATCTCTTAGAAAATTGCTGAGTCCTCTCATGTCAGAAAATCCCTTTCCTAGCTCTCTCAGCATGGGCGATAAAGGTACATAGGCTATCATACATCAGGACCTGGATATGCACACATAGGGTTCATTGATACCTGGGGGTTCAACTGATAGTTACAGGCCTTCCTGATTAACCTCACCCATCATTTTTGCTGTGATATGAACCTCAACCTTCTCTTGTAGGTTCTGTTCTAGCTGCACCTGACCCGCTGCTTCCCCTAATAATGCATTTTCCCTGTCTCGGGCTCTTCTCTGCATAATCACTGCTATAGCAACAACATCATCTTCATCGTCGGTAAATAGGCTACAAATCTTAGGTAGTAGTTTCCCTTGAGCGCTACCTTCAGCCTGTTTCACAACTACTGACTCCTCACAATTTGTTTCGGCACTGTTAGTCTGTTCAAGCAACTTCATGTTAGCATGTGCAAGCAATGTCTCGAGTTTCCTCACTCTATGACTTTGTTCGGTCTGATCACTTCTTAACAATGACTCCCCGACCCTCCGTTTCTCAAACTGCTCTAGTTCAATTCTAGCAGCCTCTTGTTTGTCTCGCTCGAAACGTTCTACCTCACGTTTCTGTTCATCTTGTCTCTGTCTCTCAAGACGCTCCAGCTCACACGTAGCTTCTCTATCAGAATCAGTTTTAGCTTGATCTGACTGTATTTTCTCAAGATAGACAATGCCACGTCGTCTCGTAGCTTCAGTTAACCATATCATAAACATTGGCCAGCTGACAAATTGTTTACACGTCCGACTTGTTTCCTTGTCTTTCAAAACCGCTTTTAAACTCATATTTTTACGTCAAACGTTTCCTCCAATGGAAAACAATGTGTCAGATCATGATTAGTCCACGCATGCCATTTCTCAATGCTTGACACTGCTGGAATTCCATGTACATCAAACATATATCGGGCTGGACTGTTCTCAGGTAACAACGTCTCTATCTTTCTCGCAGTGGAAGCTAAATTACCCATACTGAATTACAATGTAGGCTATCTGTAACAAAATCTCATAACGGTATGAAGCCAACTCTATTAATTTACTGCAGCAAGAATCACACAGCACTTTAGAACAGTCATAAAATCACATAGCATTTTAAAACGGTCACATAGCACTATTGAAGAATAAAAGAACTACAATATAACTCGCTAGTGAACTACAAATATGGCCTCTTTTTTTTCAAGCCAAACTATCCTCGCCTTCCGGGCGCTCAATCATGGGATGCGCATACAAAAATATCTCAACTTGGGAACGCGCCTACAATAATTTCCACAACTCCGTTACGTCATGAGTAACAAAATAAACACAATTCATGCTTAAGAGAGACGAGTTAATCCATAAACTGCCAGTCTATCTTTCCCTCCGTATTTAATTGTGTCCCTCGCTGATCATTTAATGCCAAGTTTGTCAGTTAAAATCCTAACTGTCCCTTTACATTGTCAAAGTATCCCTAACTTGTTTAAAACCACTTTACCCTTAAAAGTTGGTCTCTCGCATAAAGCCTTTGACCCTGATACATTATGACCGCCCACCTACTGTGCTTGGTCTTAAGAAAAGCCCAAAACAAAACTTAATACAGTTACAATTCAACTTAATACAATTCAAACCAACATAAGATCTCTGTTCAACTAAAGTTTTCAGCTGTAAACATGCATTTTAAAAGAAACACATACCTTTCCTTGTTTGGTTCACCCCTGGTCTGTATCTGTAAAACCATACTCTCTGTTATCAGATCATTTTCCCCAGATCAAGAGTATGGGACGTATTCTCTTAACAGATCCTTTGCCTCAGATCAAGAACACAGATTGTTTTACATACTTTTACATACTTCACACGACCAGAGTTCTTGTACGCTATCAGAGTTTGCCAACTCTGACCTAGACAAAGTAAAAATAGCAAGTCAATTAATGACCCAAATTTACTAAACCAAAACTCTAATATTATCTTCCTCCTGTTGAGGCCTAGCAGACTCGGGTCTGCTAAGACCAGGCTCCCAACTGAACGTCACAATAAAAGGTTCTTAAATTGTTTACGTTACCAGCATCGCAGAGGGACAGCAGGCGCACCAAGCATAAAGCAGTCTGTGAATGGGGTTTTGGAAAAGGATCCCCTTACCATTTAGTTTTGTGCACCACAGGTTCTGCTTTATACTGGTGCTGCCGTGGGTCTCTCCTGGATCTGGTTCTGCAATCCTGCTGCTCGACAACGCCAATTGATGAAGAAAGTGTTTTGTCCGTCTCTTCATAAACGGAGTGACTAAGTTCAGTTGAGTTCTGGATTTAATAAGTATTTATCAATCTGCAGATTGGGAGAGAAAACCAGACCTCTGACAATAAATGACAACACAACACCAGGCTTAGGTCTCAATCATGTCTCTCTCAGCTCTGAAGGCTGGAGGACCATCTTTTATAGGGCACAGGAATGTAAACATAGATAGTGACAGTCAGGCAGTAATGACGTTACAACAGTCTCAGAGGAAGAGATTCACAGCTCCCAACACATGACCACTCAGACTAGAGAGGTCATAGTTGGCGCTCTCCTTGTAGTCATGACAAAGGACGTTTACCCAGTACTTTCTCCTGATCCCAAACATCTATTAACCCTGACACATGGACACAATCTACTCTTATTAATAGCAAGCTTGCATGAGAACATACTAACTAGTATCCAATGACTAGTTCTATTGATTAGTGAATAATGTAAGCACACCGAAATCGCAATTTCTTCCACATCCCCCAGTGGCTAGAATTTTCGATAGGTGTAAACCAAGCTCTGGGTGTTCTTCTCCGCCTTTGAGAAAATGAAGGCTCAAACGCTCGGTTTGAAAATCTCCTCTTATTGACGTAACAAGGAGCCAGGCTACCGCCCTTCTCTCTGCTGTGCCCGCCCAGATAATCTGGCCCGCCAATGAGGAATTGAGCTACGATTGTGCAAGGGCGAGTGCAATATCGTGTTTTCCTGCAGAGACATCATGCCATGGCTAGCAAACGAACGAAGCATAACAGTTGCTCAGTGATGTACAAATCAACACACAAGTCTTTTTGTAGTTCCGTCATCCGAGCCTCTAAACAATCAGTATCTTAATAATTTTATTTTCGCTGAAAATGCGCCTACACAACTTCTGTTGTAGGCGCATTTGTTTTGTATGTCTGCGCCAAACACTTCAGCCACGACTGTTTCCTCAACTTGAGCTAATACAAAACTGGCCTTGCTGAAATTAAATTCTGGATCAGTACTAACTCTCCTTCGTCCAGCTACTAACCTCGGACAAGTAAGTTAACTAACGCTATATCATTTTGTAGCTTTACTGTATATGGTTACCTAGCTTGCTACCCTTAGAATGTGGCTGTAACATTAGCTCTGCAGCTAACAGCTGAGTTACTGTCGCTATGGAAAGGTAGATAGCATCAAGTATAAGTGTGAATACATATGCTGTACGTGAGTGTTGTACACTTCTTTGTTATTTGGATAAACGTTCTGCTGTTGGTGTTATGGCGCGCGCGATATCCACCTTTCCCCTCATTGAAATGACTGAGTGTGTACCTCTGCAAACCAGGGTTATCAGATGAGAATGGGCAAATTCGAGGTATTTTACAGCAACGGGGTTACAGCCATTGCGATACATCCGTTGTAAACATTAGCGCATGGTGCGCCCCTCCGCTCCTCATTAGCATTTAAAGCTACAGACACCAAAACAGCGCGTTCTGAGGAAAGCTCCTTGTGGGACTGCTAGTAGTGGCTGTAATTCTGCACCAAGGCTGAATTTCGGGAAAGAGACTTCTGATACAGTATTAGGGGACCACTAAGGCCTATATAAAAGCATCCAAAAACAGCATGTCATGTGACCTTTAATAGGTCTATGGTCTGGAGGAACACCATTTAACAACACAGCATAGCCCTGTATGCCCACGTCACTTGGTTAAATAATCTACAAACTTTGAAAGGAGCATTGTCCTTTCAGGCTACTCATAAGGTACAAGAATGATGTTGGCGGCCGCTACGTTCTCTGATAATCATAATCATCAAAATTCTCATTTGTACATAAGGAATGCCTGAAAAAAATTCTAATATATGGAGAGCGACTTATCCAGAGGAACTAACAGTAAGTACAGGGACATTCCCCCCGAGGCAACTAGGGTCAAGGACACAACGTAATTTGCACGGCCGGGAATCAAACCGGCAACCTTTTGATTAATAGCCCGATTCTCTAACCGCTCAGCCATCTGATCCCACAAAATGTTGCTGTAAGAAGATCCTTCAGCCAGATTTGAACACAAGATCCCTCACACAGTATCCTACATCCTTAACCACTGAGCTATCAGGGATCATTAATTAAGTGGATTAACATATGATTAAGTTGACATAAATGACACATGATTAAGTTGAAAAAACTAAGAATTAATTGTTGTCAGACCTTATGATTAAGATGAAAATGCCGCTACTATATGGGATCTGCATATGTTGTCACAATATGGTGATATCAAACAAAGGCAATTAGCTTTCTGTATTTACTGTGTTTACAAGCGTGTTATTGTATAATTGCTATACCAATTCCATAATTGTTTTATAATCCTGGTGTAAATTGTAACCTGACAGGCTTTGATGACAGTAAATTCTCGGTTGAGGGAGCTCTACCCAGAGAGTGAGGAGCTGTTTGACATTGTCTTGATGACAAATAACCATGCTCAGGTTGGGGTGCGCCTTATCAATAGTATCAATCACTATGGTAAGCAAAATATACTTTACATTAGCTCTCCTCATTGTTGTAAGCTTCCTAATTCTACTAGGTGTAATGTTTGCAAAGTGGCTTTTGGGCCACTGTTACCTTCAGTATTTGATATATTAATGATGCTGATGTTTGGCATTGTTTGGCTTCTAACCTGATTTTGGATTGATATTATTCCTTGCAGATTTAACTATAGAGAGATTTTGCATGACCGGAGGAAGAAGCCCCATTGGCTATCTTAAAGCTTATATGACCAATCTCTACCTATCTAAGGATTCTAAGAAAGTCGCAGAGGCCATTGAGGAGGGTTGGTGATTCTGCTTCTCATATTGTATGTCTGTTTTCCTGTGGACAGTTATGAAAAAACTGTTTTTTTCTGTTCTTTTAACGTTAAATTCAGGCATTGCTGCTGCCACCATGTTTAATCCAGACATGAAAAACCAGTTGAGCGACACCCAGTTAAAAGTGGCCTTTGATGGGGATGCTGTGCTGTTTTCTGACGAGTCTGAAATTATTGTGAAAAAACACGGCTTGGATACATTCTTTGAGCACGAGAAAGAGTTTGAAAACAAACCTCTCGCACAAGTAAATATTCAAGCTGTTGTTCCCATATGAAAAACTGCAATAACTTCTTTCAATGAAGAAGAATGTACTTATTTAGGTTGAGGAATCTGAATTGAATAATTTCATAATTAATGCAGATTTCACTTGTATTACATTCAGGTATTTTTGGTATGCTGATTTGAAGTAATATATCTGTCCTGTGTACTCAGGGTCCATTGAAGTGTTTCTTGGAGGCACTTGGGAAGCTTCAGAAGAAGTTCTATGTTAAGAATGAGCGTATTACCTGCCCCATACGTACCTACCTGGTAACAGCCCGCAGTGCTGCCAGCTCAGGGGCCCGTGTCCTGAAGACTTTGAGGAGCTGGGGCCTTGAGATCGATGAGGCCCTCTTCCTGGCTGGGGCACCTAAAGGGCCCCTTCTTCAGAAAATCCAGCCACACATCTTCTTTGATGACCAGATGTTCCATATCGAGGGGGCAAAAGAACTTGGGACTATCTCTGCACATGTGCCTTATGGGATTGGGCAGAAGTACCATAAGAGCAAACTTATTGAGCAGCCTGCAAAAGACAAGTAAATGTAACATCATTCTCAATACAAACACCATTAGGTGTGCCCTGAATTTGCTAGTGTTTGACATTTTATAATTGTTGAGTGCTTTGTCAATATTTTATACTCTTAAATGGGAAATACTGGGCTTTAAATGGGCGACTGAAATAGGGAATAATTTACTGTTGCGGTGTAGTACAGAGTGGACCCAAACGCAGCACAGATACACTGAGGCAGGAGTAGTCCGAGGTGATTTTATTGGGGTATAGTCTTGAGATTGTGAACCAGCGGGTTGACAGGCAGACACGTACTAGGTACACGAATCCTGGGCACAAAGAAAAACAGGTTTTAGAGAAGGCAATATTCTAAGGAATAGGGTCTAAAGGTGCATACTATCACAGTAGCTGTGACAACGATCTGACGAGGAGTGGTTGGAAAGCCGGGTTAAAGTATTGCAGCATGATGAGGTAATGGGCAGCAGGTGTGGAGGGTCTAGGTAGGATAACATAGGAGAACCAGCAGGGGGTGTAAAAGGGACAGGGACCAGGCCGTGGCCATAACATTTACCTTGTGACACAGGTCCCCTGTGGCCTCAAGTCTTCTGTCCACAACCCTTTGGAGAGACTATATCACCTCCCCTTTTTATTGAATTAAATAGATTTTATGTTGTCATCTTTAATATTGGAATGTACATTTTCATATAATTACCATACTATTATCAATTGAATAGCACAATTTGTCTTGTTCGTTGCAGTGTCAAATCACATCATTGTATCATCTGTGTTGCACCAACACATTCCTGCTCAAGCATTTAATTTTCTGCCTTGAAACCAAGATTAATTGATTCACCTCAATGTCAATAATGCCCACCTGCTTTGTGTAATTTTTAGCTTTACAAGCCTCATAGACTGATAGAATGTGGCGAGAGACACACTGATACCTGTAGCACCTTTGTGCTGTAGTCAAGACCCGAAAGGTTGCTTGTGAAGGGAGTTCTGAAACAAGGCAATTTAAGTCTATAGGTAGATTCTACATTCCTTTCTTGTCAGTCAGGCCATTACAATGCGCACATCTTTAAATAGAAATGCATAGCATGCTTGGTGAGGTTTATAACAATGCAACAACATTTTTACATGCAGACATGGGAACACAAAACTCATGTACACAAGACTTTAAGAAGAATGACTATTTTCGCAACCTGTTTGTGGTTTTGATGGATAGGACACATTTTATTACTTGTTTGTATAACTTCTTAAATTCTATTTCTCAGCCTTTTAGTGTCACTTGGTTTTGAACATAAGGTAAGGATGTTACTATTCGTAAATAAAGGATTGCCATGATTGTCGTTGGTCATTTTAGGATCTTGCCAGTAGATGGTGCTGTGCTTTATGTAGATGCAGGGCATGGTCACATGAGGGCGTTCCTATTCACACTATTGAAGCAACTATTTTTTCTGACAGGCAACAGACTGCATCCCTCTGACAGCTCGGCCTAGTCTGATGTTGCCATGGATACTTTCAGGGCTGACACCAGGATAACTGAGTAGGCGCAGTTTAAGACATAATTAATAACGAAGGATTAGAGGGACAAAATGTTATGGTGCAATCCTCATCACAGGCACTATAATTATGTTAGTGGGTACTTATCTTAAAATCCAAAAGTGCTATTCAGATTGGTTATTTTTTGTGTTGAAGTGTGAGGTTGATAACCATAGAAGTCAGGTGAAAAGTGTTGGTCCTTAAGATATATTGTATTGCACTGTCACTGCATCTGTAGCATTGTCAGGCAATTTTTTACTTACTGGCACGTCAGTAGTAAGAACCTTCCGACTTTGTACTTTCAGGGGATATTTGACACATCTAGGTATCCACACACGCTATATTGTATGTATTAACACACATACATAGGCTTGTTGCAGCCTCTGCACTGCTGACAAAAGCTGTGAGATGGTAATGACATGTATTGAGGTCAGCTGGTCCCTTTACTTCTTGCATACAAGATTCCCAATGCAGCACATTATCCAGGTCACATACTGTACACATTTTTCATGTTTGACATTTTATTCATTTAGCAGACACTTTATCCAAAGCAACGTACAATTAGTGCATATAGAAAGCAC
>CM042869.1:3674557-3709557 GCA_023658055.1 Thaleichthys pacificus
ATCTATATAACCGGTAATTGACGTCATAGGGTGTGTTGAACTCGTCTTGATCCAGGGAATCCAACGGTACCTCATTTTTGAAAATCGGTCACTACGGTTCAAAAGTTACGTGTGTAAACACAAGTCCAACTTTGACCAGTTGGTGGCGCTAGAGTGCTCCAATGGGTGACATGAAAATTGGTGAATATAATGAGGGGACTGTGCTTAATGAGTGTGGCAAATTTCACAACTTTTTACCATATGGTTCACCGAAAACGTTTTGAAAATCAAAAACCTTTTGATAAATACAGTGAGGGTTGCTCTAACGATGATGTGTGCCGAATCTAGGGAAGATTGGACAAAAATTGTAGGAGGAGTAGGCTTTCAAAGGTTTTTGATGAAACCGGAAATGTCGGAAAATCTATATAACCGGTAATTGACGTCATAGGGTGTGTTGAACTCGTCTTGATCCAGGGAATCCAACGGTACCTCATTTTTGAAAATCGGTCACACGGTTCAAAAGTTACGTGTGTAAACACAAGTCCAACTTTGACCAGTTGGTGGCGCTAGAGTGCTCCAATGGGTGACATGAAAATTGGTGAATATAATGAGGGGACTGTGCTTAATGAGTGTGGCAAATTTCACAACTTTTTACCATATGGTTCTAGGGGCTGCCATTAGACTCTAATGGGAGAAGATGTGTAATAATAATAATAAGAAAAGGTAGAAACACTAAGTGGCTTCGCCGCTTCGCGGCTTGTTCACCAAATATAGCTGCAAGCAGCAATGGCGGATTCCTCCTAACATTGCGAACCATTGAAAAATGTATGTTCTACACAAATTGTCACTGTATAGAAAATCTATGCTGTAGACTTACCAATGGGATACCAAATCTGAAATGCAATACCATTAAGATCCACAAGGGCTTTTATTTCAAGCCAAGGAGTGAAGGGAGGGGGCTTGGTGAGCCTACGCATTCCAGAAAGCCTTGTATCTTTGTGCATCTGGGCGTGGCCTGTAGCGTCACCTATGGGTGATATTGGGCCATTTGTGGTGTGGTAGTTACTCTTGGCCTATACTATCAATGTTTCAGGATTTTGAGAACTTTTTACCATTGCATTCAAAATCGGAAATGCAATACCATCAAGATCCACATGGGCTAAAGACCAAGCAATGAGTGGGGGCTTGGTCAGCCCACACTCTCCTGAAATGTTGAGTATGCGTCTTGCCAAGCCTGCGCGTGTGTCAAGGGAAAGGCTGAGTGTGTGTGAGAATGTGGAGCGCGCGCGCTGAGGAGCAGAGTGAGACATTACATTGGAAATTTCCTTAGCAATTAGCCAAGAATTGCTAGTTTCAAATATTCACAAAAAATCGACTTTTCATCTCACAGTCAACTTTTTCTCAGATTTGTGTACTAAACATTCTCAAGAGTCTTCATATGAACTTGTGATTGCATCAGAGTATCAGTTTTTGACTGGCGGATGTGTAAAGCATTTTTTTAGCATTAGCGATAAATTCGATTTGCTTTATATCAATCATGTATATCATGGTATATCGGTGGTATATCAACCACCGATATACCAAGTTTAGTGTTGATATATTAAAGATTTGCTTAGATTTGACCCAAATTCCTGTTTGGTTGCTTTTTGGCCAATTTTGATTGGCTGTACCAGACAAACGGTTTAGAAAATCAAAACGCCATGGGATAACTTTTGTGAGGCTTGGTCTGAAGATCATCACTGGTAATTTTGAAGAAGATATGACAACAATTGTAGGAGGAGTAGGCTTTCAAAGGTTTTTGATAAAACCGGAAATGGCGGAAAATCTATATAACCGGAAATTGACGTCATAGGGTGCGTTGAACTCGTCTTGATCCAGGGAATCCAATGGTACCTCATTTTTGAAAATCAGTCATACGGTTCAAAAGTTGCGTGTGTAAACACAAGTCCAACTTTGGCCCATTGGTGGCGCTAGAGTGGTGCAGTGGGAAACATGAAAATTGGTGTAAGTATAGAAGGGACTGTCCTTAATAAGTGTGCCAAATTTCACAAAAAGTTATCCAAGGGGTCTAGGGGCTGCCATTGACTCCCATGGAACTAGAATAATAATAATAATAATAATAAAACTAACAATAACAATAGGTTTCCTCCTTACGGAGGAATCCTAATAAAAGGTAGAAACACTTAAGTGGCTTCGCCACTTCGCGGCTTAGCCACCAAATATAGCTGCAAGCAGCAATGAGGTGGCCAAGCAGTCAAATGACCCATAACACATGTTACACATCCTCAGAAGAGGGTTACGAGTACACACAACAAGTTTGGTGTGAATCCATCAAAGATTTGCTGAGATACGACCCAACTTCCTGTTTGCTGGCTTAACGGCACATTTTGATTGGCCGTACCGGGCAAACGGTTTTGAAAATCCCCAAAAAATATGATGGCTTTTGTGAGGCTTGGTCTGAAGATGATCTCTGCCAAATTTGGTGAAAATTGGAAAACATTTGTAGGAGGAGTAAAGAAAAAACGTTTTTTTTGTCATTCAAAATGGCGGCCGCATCAATTCGGATGTTATCACAAGTTATCATGTGTCACACACTGGATGTCCCATGATATTATGAGACAAAGGAATCACTTAATAAAGGCAAACGAATCAACAGTTATTGGCCAAAACACATTTTTGCATCCTGCGGCCACGCCCAGTGATACACATGACACCAAATTGATTGGACATCCTCAGAAGAGGGTCCCGAGTCATCCTACCAAGTTTGGTGTTGATCTCTCAAGGATTTGCTGAGATATGACCAAACTTCCTGTTTGGTTGCTTTGTTGCCAATTTTGATTGGTCGTACCGGACAAACGGTTTTGAAAATCAAAAACATTTTGATAACTACAGTGAGGGTTGCTCTAACGATGATGTGTGCAGAATCTAGGGAAGATTGGACAAAAATTGTAGGAGGAGTAGGCTTTCAAAGGTTTTTGATGAAACCGGAAATGTCGGAAAATCTATATAACCGGTAATTGACGTCATAGGGTGTGTTGAACTCGTACTTGATCCAGGGAATCCAACGGTACCTCATTTTTGAAAATCGGTCATACGGTTCAAAAGTTACGTGTGTAAACACAAGTCCAGCTTTGACCAGTTGGTGGCGCTAGAGTGCTCCAATGGGTGACATGAAAATTGGTGAATAGAAAGAGGGGACTGTGCTTAATGAGTATGCCAAATTTCACAACTTTTTACAATATGGTTCTAGGGGCTGCCATAGACTCCAATGGGAGAAGATGTGTAATAATAATAATAATAAGAAAAGGTAGAAACACTTAAGTGGCTTCGCCGCTTCGCGGCTTGTTCACCAAATATAGTCATCCTACCAAGTTTGGTGTTGATTTCTCAAGGATTTGCTGAGATATGACCAAACTTCCTGTTTGGTTGCTTTGTTGCCAATTTTGATTGGTCGTACAGGACAAACGGTTTTGAAAATCAAAAACCTTTTGATAAATACAGTGAGGGTTGCTCTAACGATGATGTGTGCCGAATCTAGGGAAGATTGGACAAAAATTGTAGGAGGAGTAGGCTTTCAAAGGTTTTTGATGAAACCGGAAATGTCGGAAAATCTATATAACCGGTAATTGACGTCATAGGGTGTGTTGAACTCGTCTTGATCCAGGGAATCCAACGGTACCTCATTTTTGAAAATCGGTCACACGGTTCAAAAGTTACGTGTGTAAACACAAGTCCAACTTTGACCAGTTGGTGGCGCTAGAGTGCTCCAATGGGTGACATGAAAATTGGTGAATATAATGAGGGGACTGTGCTTAATGAGTGTGGCAAATTTCACAACTTTTTACCATATGGTTCTAGGGGCTGCCATAGACTCTAATGGGAGAAGATGTGTAATAATAATAATAAGAAAAGGTAGAAACACTAAGTGGCTTCGCCGCTTCGCGGCTTGTTCACCAAATATAGCTGCAAGCAGCAATGGCGGATTCCTCCTAACATTGCGAACCATTGAAAAATGTATGTTCTACACAAATTGTCACTGTATAGAAAATCTATGCTGTAGACTTACCAATGGGATACCAAATCTGAAATGCAATACCATTAAGATCCACAAGGGCTTTTATTTCAAGCCAAGGAGTGAAGGGAGGGGGCTTGGTGAGCCTACGCATTCCAGAAAGCCTTGTATCTTTGTGCATCTGGGCGTGGCCTGTAGCGTCACCTATGGGTGATATTGGGCCATTTGTGGTGTGGTAGTTACTCTTGGCCTATACTATCAATGTTTCAGGATTTTGAGAACTTTTTACCATTGCATTCAAAATCGGAAATGCAATACCATCAAGATCCACATGGGCTAAAGACCAAGCAATGAGTGGGGGCTTGGTCAGCCCACACTCTCCTGAAATGTTGAGTATGCGTCTTGCCAAGCCTGCGCGTGTGTCAAGGGAAAGGCTGAGTGTGTGTGAGAATGTGGAGCGCGCGCGCTGAGGAGCAGAGTGAGACATTACATTGGAAATTTCCTTAGCAATTAGCCAAGAATTGCTAGTTTCAAATATTCACAAAAAATCGACTTTTCATCTCACAGTCAACTTTTTCTCAGATTTGTGTACTAAACATTCTCAAGAGTCTTCATATGAACTTGTGATTGCATCAGAGTATCAGTTTTTGACTGGCGGATGTGTAAAGCATTTTTTTAGCAGTTAGCGATAAATTCGATTTGCTTTATATCAATCATTTTTGGAGATACGAAGTTGCCTTTGCACATGGTAACATGTTGTAGTGTCTTCCACCGATATACCAAGTTTAGTGTTGATATATCAAAGATTTGCTGAGATTTGACCCAAATTCCTGTTTGGTTGCTTTTTGGTCAATTTTGATTGGTTTTACCAGGCAAACGGTTTAGAAAATCAAAACGCCATGGGATAACTTTTGTGAGGCTTGGTCTGAAGATCATCACTGGTAATTTTGAAGAAGATATGACAACAATTGTAGGAGGAGTAGGCTTTCAAAGGTTTTTGATAAAACCGGAAATGGCGGAAAATCTATATAACCGGTAATTGACGTCATAGGGTGTGTTGAACTCGTCTTGATCCAGGGAATCCAACGGTACCTCATTTTTGAAAATCGGTCACACGGTTCAAAAGTTACGTGTGTAAACACAAGTCCAACTTTGACCAGTTGGTGGCGCTAGAGTGCTCCAATGGGTGACATGAAAATTGGTGAATATAATGAGGGGACTGTGCTTAATGAGTGTGGCAAATTTCACAACTTTTTACCATATGGTTCTAGGGGCTGCCATAGACTCTAATGGGAGAAGATGTGTAATAATAATAATAAGAAAAGGTAGAAACACTAAGTGGCTTCGCCGCTTCGCGGCTTGTTCACCAAATATAGCTGCAAGCAGCAATGGCGGATTCCTCCTAACATTGCGAACCATTGAAAAATGTATGTTCTACACAAATTGTCACTGTATAGAAAATCTATGCTGTAGACTTACCAATGGGATACCAAATCTGAAATGCAATACCATTAAGATCCACAAGGGCTTTTATTTCAAGCCAAGGAGTGAAGGGAGGGGGCTTGGTGAGCCTACGCATTCCAGAAAGGGAATCCAGTGGTACCTCATTATGACTGATTCTCATTGAGAATCAGTCATACGGTTCAAAAGTTGCGTGTGTGAACACAAGTCCAACTTTGACCCATTGGTGGCGCTAGAGTGGTCTAATGGGATACATGAAACTTGGTGTAGGTATAGAAGGAACTGTCCTTGATGAGTGTGCCAAATTTCACAAAAAGTTATCCAAGGGGTCTAGGGGCTGCCATTGACTCCCATGGAACTAGAATAATAATAATAATAAAACTAACAATAACAATAGGTTTCCTCCTTACGGAGGAATCCTAATAAGAAAAGGTAGAAACACTTAAGTGGCTTCGCCGCTTCGCGGCTTGGCCACCAACAATAGGTGCCTCGCAGCTTCGCTGCTTGGCCCCTAATGATAAAACTAACAATAACAATAGGTTTCCTCCTTACGGAGGAATCCTAATAATAATAATAATAATAAAACTAACAATAACAATAGGTTTCCTCCTTACGGAGGAATCCTAAATATAGCTGCAGGCAGCAATGGCGGGTTCCTCCTCAACATTGCAACGTTTTTCAGAATTGACAGGATACAGACATGTATTTCATACATGTACACAACATTTCAAGACAATTGGAGCAATGGCTGATTTTAAGTAATTTTTTTATTTTATTTCACAAATTGTCACTGTAGAGAAGAATCCATGCTGTTGACATTATGGGTTCTTGAGACTTTTTTGTTCCCCATGAGCAATAAGGCATGCGTACCAACTTTCAGACATGTTGGCCTGACAGGGTCAAAATGCCACCAAGTGTGTTCTGTGCTCTGGTCAGGCACACCATGCAGAGATCCATCCTTTAAAAGCTTTGACTACAACAATAACTTCATGAAAGTGAGGATACACTTTACAAAAACCATACCACATGCGGCAATACTGTTTTCAAAGTTCCCCGGGACTGGTTTGAAAACCATGGATATTGGAACTCATCCTGAATTGACCTCTCTCTAGAATCTCAGTTAAACACAACTGACAAGAGTCATGCGGGCAACTGGCCCACGGTAGAGCTAATGTCTATCTATATGTAAAGATAACATCCAAGCTGGCAATTTTGGCAAATTTGACTGCAGTAATTTTTTACACCTAGGCTCTACCTACCTAGGCACGTAGGCTACTGCATTATGGAGAAAAATTACTTGCTAAATGAAATAAATGTCTGTTAAATGTCAAATCCAACTAAAAGAGAGTTCCAATTCAATTAGATTGTTTTTAAATGTAGAGGTTTAAAAGGCTACCTTTTCCTAAATTGACATGCACAAACTCAGAGCACTGAGTTTCAACATCCATTTACACATTTTGTCTCTATTTTTTACTCTACTCTTAGCGCATGACTGTTTAACTTGATGTCAGCACCTCTCTGTCATCAATTGTCTCTGGAGTTGGGGGCTTCTTATCCAACCAATTACACCCCTGAACATATTACTGGCCTACTACAATTGTAAATATCCTTTGGACCTCTTTTGCAATTGGGCCTTGATACAATCTAATGTAAAATCAAATATTTTCTGGCCATTCTGCAGTTTGTGGGGACTTTCCAACCCAGCACACTTTTACCATCTCCTGTATTCTGCATTATTACACTTTTTCTTTGAAACTTTCATGTAGGCCCATACTATAGCAGTTACGGATATACACAGAGGAAACTCATGAGAGTGAATTTGAGATAATGGTAGAGGGAGGATGTTATACCTTTGTGCTTCTCTTTTTCGCCAGTCCTATGAAACATATCTGGACACCACTGCTTTTGCCTTTTAGTGTTTGCAATGCTGGGAAGAAAACTACAGTTTTTATTTGATTATACGTTGCCCTGGAACAAACGCTGCACCAAAAATGAACATTGTGTAATAAATGGCACCCTCGATTATACGCCTCCCTCCAAAAATCAGAAAACGGTTATTTAATTGGTTAAATTAAAACACAGTATTTATTACAAAAGTAATTCACAAGTGTAGCGTACTATAATTCCCATGAAGCACTGACAGGCACAAGTGTCTTACTTGCTACAGGTTTATTTGAAGCTTCTTCTCCAAATCCACCGTTAAAACTAAACTCACGCTGTAATGAGAAAATAAAGACCACATTAGCTTAATATGAACATACAATGACATGTGCATCATGTAAATAACGTTCACCAAAGTAAAATACAGACACAAAACAACATACTTTGTTTGCTGGATGCTGTAGCGTACACAAGGGAATAGAGGTTTCCTTAGATTGCTAACAACCTCTATAACAACCTTAAACGTATCACTTAGAGTGAATGTGCATAAAGCTCCAGGACCTGACAACATCCCTGGCTGTGTTCTCAAGGCCTGTGCTCCTGATCTGGCAGGGGTGTTCACTGACATCTTTAACCTCTCCCTGTCCCCGTCTGTTGTCCCCAATAGCTTCAAGGGGGCCACCATCATCCCAGTCCCTAAGAAACCATCAGTGAGCTGTCTCAATGATTACCGCCCTGTCGTACTCACTTCTGTTGTGATGAAATGCTTTGAGAGGTTAGTCAAAGACCACATTACATCCTGCCTGTCACCTGCATTAGACCTACTCCAGTTTGCATATAGGCTGAACAGGTCTACAGATGATGCTGTAGCTTTGGCCTTGAACACTGCTCTCTTTCACCTGGATCAGAACAACATATACGTGCGGATGCTCTTCATCGACTTCAGCTCCGCCTTCAACACCATAGTACCATCCAGGCTCATCATGAAACTACAGGACCTGAACATCAGTCCTTCCATGTGCAGCTGGATATTGAACTTCCTGACAGACAGGCCACAGGCAGTACGGCTAGGTAACATCACCTCAACCAGTCTAACACTCAGCACTGGTGCCCCACAGGGTTGTGTGTTAAGCCCACTGTTGTACTCTCTGTTCACCTATGATTGTGCAGCCACTAACAGCTCCAACACCATCATTAAGTTTGCTGATGACACCACCATTATCGGTTGAACGGACATTGAGCACAAAGAATTTCATTACTTATAAATGCTGTTTATGAGTATATGATAATAAAGTTGAACTTGAAACTTGTATCAGAGCATTAAATTGTCTGTGCTTCGCTTGCTGTTAGGTTGTCGACTCTCTCACTCATGAGCATCCCAAAAGGCCTTCAAAATAAAGTCACGTAATAATACTGAATATAATTATATAATTCAAAATTAAGACATTACTTGAAAAAACATTATACATTATTATAATGCAATTGCGACAATCGCATTCAGGCCTATATAGTTATACATATTGTGTACAATATAGCGAGGTAGCTGACTTAACCATTCCTGAATGTGTATTTCATCAACACCAAGTTTGCATGCTACAGATCTGTTGCTGGTGGTGAGTGCTTTCTGCACAGCTTTCTGTTTAAAAGCTAAAGTGTAAGAATGTTTCGGCATGATTTATACACAAAGTAGACACACGCGCGGCATACATTTTACACTGGGCTTTTGTTTGACCTCCTTGTCTATTCTGTGTTTGTCTATGGCCGCACTGCAGCTGCAATTCACTGAATCTCTCTAACTAATTAAACGTTGCCCTTGAATAAACGCCACCCTCGAATAAACGCTGCACTACAAATGATCATTGTGTAATAAACGCTGCAGCGTTTAATCAAAGGAACATGGTATATGACAGCAATAATGTTTAATGTAACTGGCCTTTCTAACATTACAAGTGGCCCCAGCGTTGCCCCTTATGGTCTAGGTGCATTGCAAATGAAGACAATAGCCTTTTCATTTGGCCCAGTGGCAGATTGTCTGAGGTTGTCAAATGTCACTACTCATGGAATGCTTCTTGTCCAATAAAAGTAGACCTACTTCATTGGAACTAATTGTTGTGCACACTATTATATTTCAATTATAAACAAACATCAAGAAAAATTGTATATGTACAAAGTTGCTTCCTAATTGCATTCACTCTTATTTTCATAACTATTGTGGTGTCAAAATAGAAGAACTACATATGTGTCTTACATAAACATACGTACTGAATTTTAAATCAATTGGTGTCAGTGTAATTACATGTGGTGATATGTCCATGTCATTGTTGTGTTGGTAGTTGACCATTTGTTATTGTATGATCTGTGTGAGATGTAAGCAAGGTAAATATTCTGTGAGGTGCTAAGATAGACAGCAGTTTTAGAATAAACAAATACTTTATTAGCAATGAACAAAATATACAAGTTAAGACAAATGTAAGTGTAAAATGAACATGAGTAAAGGCATTCATTGATCTTGCAAGTCTATTAATGTGATGGCTGTACATATCCTCAAAAGTTTGAAAGAAACACACAACACTTTTTCCTGTTGGATGAAGAAGGCCATCATAGCTGCGTGCGTGGGAGTCAAATACTGCATAACCACTGGTGTTGTTTAATAATGGCAAAAAAAAGTACTTTTATTAATTGTCAAAAAACAGCTGTCGTCTTCTAGTACTACTCTTTGCAGTGCTTCATAAAGGCTTATTGACATATCTGCCAAATCTGGATCATAATCATGTACTCCTACTATGCCACTAAATGCTTGTCCAAGATTAATTGTAAAATCAACATTATGCAACACGAGACTTTGGCAAATCACTTACCAAAAGATGAGTATGTTTTACCTGATTGCGGTTCTGCACTAACGTATAAAGCTCGTTTCCATTCACAAGAATATTATCAAGGTCACTACTTTGCCACGTGCACACATCTTTCAGTTCATTCATCAACATTGCTGTTAAACTGTTTGTCAGACATTGTACACCTGCATTTTCTTCAAACATCACATGTCCTTGATGAAAAGATCCTTGTATATACCTGTTATTACAGCTTGGAGGCACTGTGTAGGACAGCTCACTGTTTATGTGTTCAACAGAGTTTGTTGAAGGACTTTTGATTGTTTTTATTTCATCAGGTATTACAATAGTGTATGTTTCAAGGTTTGTATCAAGTTTCATTTCAAAGTTTGCAGCAGTTTGAAGCTTTGTACCAAAGTTTGCAAGGTTTGTATCAAGTTTTTTTTCTTGGTTACTGAGAGTTTCACCGTGAGAACAGTATGCCCCAATGGCTGCACACCTTATAGATTGCAGAGGCAGTGTGAACGATGCTCCACTGGTCCTTGAAAGAGACTGCGATACATTATCACAGCTCACAACAGGCACAGACTGTGGAAGAGAGTCACAGGGCCTAAAGATAGATGACCGAGAGGTCGGAAGAGGAGGACAATCAGAGTAGGTGAAGCTTGGGGTGGGGGATGAAAAGGAAGATGGGATATCACAAGGGGTAGAGTGGGGATCAGTGGATAGAGAAAAATCAGACAAGGCGCTACATGTTGCAGCAGCAGCCAAGTGATGACGCCCTTTCCGCCAGTTCTTCTTCCTCGGCATCTGAAAAACAGGGAAAAGCTATTAAGTAAGGAAGAGTAACTACACATCAGCAGTACCAGTCTTCAAAAAGCTACTTTGGTATATAGTTTTTCAAGTGTACATTACTGATATTAGCAGTGACATCATACATTTTGTTTTTATTTTTTATTATTGCTCATCAAAAATACATGGTTATTTGATATGGGGCAGAAGAAAGTTTACAACTTTTCATACAAATTGTAGTGCATAAATAAGTGACAGCAACCTCAAGACAATTTTATTTCATACAAGAAATGTAAATACAATACAAAACAGGAAAACATTTGGAATGGCATGGTCTATATTTTGTCAATACAGGAACACAGTCCTCCAAATTTATCTTAAGAGGACAATTTGATTGATTAACATGACATGTCACAATTAGTAACATATTTATTAATACATGATTCAAACAGTAACTGTAGCCATCAACATTAAAATAGGTTCAGCATCAATCTGCATTTAACTAAGTAAGTAAGTTTATTTATAAAGCACACTAACACAGCAAAAGCTGACCGAGGTGCCGAACAGCACAAAAAAATAATAATAAAAAGGACACCATAAAATACATAGCAAAAACAACATACAGTCAATAACAGTAAAATAAGTAAACACAACTCAATAGTTAGTGGGAAACACTAGTGCATATAGGTGTGTTTTAAGTTTGATTTTAAAAACAATGAAGGAGCCTGCCTGATAGAAAGGGGAAGTTGATTCCATTTAAACATTCACAAAAAACAAGCATTAAGGAAATCAAGTGAAGCCTCTGCTCACTGTTAAATGATAAAAGTATAACAACTACAGTTTATCGACCCTACAGTTCACTTCAGAAAATACATCTTTAACCATAACACTTAGTAACTGACTACTGTTTGCATTGTTACAACCCTCTTTGCCTAACATGGAGGTAATGGCAATGTGTGGAAAATGCACATTTATCACAGGGGAATAACAATGGAATGATGCCAAAGCAAAAGCAAATACCAAAAAGTATCCTATCTAGTAAACACAAACTTACCTAGACTAAACATACATGGGGTGGCACCGTTCCTTACCTAGTGTGTTAACTCAGGTTCGCTGTGTGACGGTGTATGCCCATGAAGGGCAGCTTACCTATTCCAAAGCCCCGTGTGCAGTGAACAAAAACAAACCAACCTAAAGCACAATACCAAAATAACTCCTCTATTAAAAGAGTGCACTATGAAGCAAACCATTCTAACAAAATATTAACAACATTTACAATGATTTCAATAAGAAGTCTCTCTGACTCGACAACTCTCTAAACAAGCAACTTTCCAAAGCAATCTCTGAAACAGCTGACCAGTGCGGTAATTTTATGTTGACAACTAAACCGCTGATTGGAAGTGCGCGGCTGATTGCCAATCACGAGGTAGGGAGACTGAGAGCCAACCGCCAACAAACGCCGACTAGACCATATCTGCATGCAGCGAATAGAAAGAACAAGGGGAGAATAGAAAGAAAAAACACACAACCACAACTATACAGACTGAATTACGATATTTTAAACATGGGTCCGTAACAAAAAATGCTCATTCACTTTTCTCAATTAATCTTATCACTTAAACACACTGGTTTAGCATTTTTTTCCACAAGGAAGTCTAACCTCAACAGTGGATCCTTGGTCTTCTGGAGCAGATATCCTTTTGTTGGCTGCACAGGATCTCTTGCTGGAACGTGGCATCTAAAAGAAAACAGAAAAATCATCAAACTATTAAATGTAACATACCACACTACTGCTTAACAATTTCATAATCTTACATTATCATAACTTCATACTCAACAGTTCTAGTATACAGACCTTTAAGAAAATATTGAAATGGTTAGGATTCTCAAAACACCAATTTCTTTACTTAAAAATAAATATTTAGACATCCATTATTTCCCTTTATTCAATTTACACTGTCTACATTCAAATTTAAGTCTGTAAAATGTAAACATACAGAAACGAACTTGACTATAAATACAAATTAAGACCAACTGAGAACAATTTATCTTGCAAATGGTTTCCACTTTAAATTAATGTTTCACCAAAAGAATCATGACAGTTTATCACAAATAACCAAACCTTACTGTTAAGATACTGCCAAGCCACTGACTCACATTAGAAAATGTAAACAAATAAACATAGCCTATAAGATGTACCTGTAGGTACATTACATAATCAAGAGCATGGAGTAGGAATGGATGAATGACAAAATACCCAACTTTTACTTGTCATTACAAAATACTCCACCGAGCCCAAACCATTGAATATTTCCACTCCTAAACGATCAAACCACAAACCCAGACAAAGCTAGCAAGTAAAACAACCATGGTACCATTGCTACTTGTTTAATGCTAGGTAGCTCTAACTATGCAGCAAACTAGGCTACAGTACCTAGCTACAGTTTCGAAAAGATTAACTTATGATGTGAAGACCGTCAGAAAAACTTGGAACGCACAAACAAAATTACATCAACAATGACATGTAGCTAAAGATATAATAACCCAACCGTAGGTACGTACAGTACATTAATTTGAAACGCCGTCCACAGAAGCAAAAACTAGCCTTAAGGGTTATAGCTTGCTCGGCATATGTTTGACCTCCTTGTCTATTTGTTCGTCTATGGCCGCATTCCAAATGTGTCGAAGGACACATTTGGAACTCACTATACTAATTTAAATTACATCAACAATGACATGTAAAAATAGAACAACCCAACCGCACAGTTACGTACAGTATACTAATTTCAAACGCGTCTCACGAAGCAAGTATAATGTTAAAGATTTTACGGCTTGCTAGCCTGTAATACTGTCTGTACAAAGAGAAATCCTTAGCTCAGCTAGCCTAACTAGATTAGCTGCTATCCTGTTTACAACAGTATAAAAGTCTTCAAGTTATCATACGAATACAAACGCTAAAATACATGTTTTGTACTGCCGTTCTTATTACTCACTGTCAAATGTAACAATGAAAATCTCTGAAAATCTCTGAGGGCTGCAGGAGTCTCTTCAGTCGTTGTCTTCTCCAACAATTAGCTCGCGCGTGTGTCAAGGGGCTCTGGCCCCTTGTGTGTGTGAGAATGTGGAGCACGCGCGCACAGGAGCAAAGGGAGAGAGGATTTGGGGAAACAGCCCTAGAAATTAGCCAAGCATGCATGTTTCAAATATTCACTAAAAATCGACTTTTCATCTCACAGTCAACTTTTTGTCAGATTTGTGTACTAAACATTCTCAAGAGTCTTCATATGAACTTGTGATTGAATCAGAGTACCAGTTTTTGGCCGGCGGATATGTAAAGCATTATTTTAGCGTTAGCAATAAATTCGATTTGCTTTATATTAATCATTTGTAGAGGTATGAAGTTGCTTTTGCACATGGTAACATGTTGTAGTGTCTTCCACGTGACATTCCAAGTTTGGTGTTGATATCTCAAAGATTTGCTGATATTTGACCAAACTTCCTGTTTGGTTGCTTTGTTGCAGATTTTGATTGGCTCTACCGGACAAACGGTTTTGAAAATCAGAAATCCCTACGATAACTTTTGTGAGGCTCAGTCCGGAGATCATATATGGCAATTTTGAAGAAATGTCGACCAAAAATGTAGGAGGAGTAGCGAAAAAACGTGTTTCCTTAATCTTTATTGTACAAAAAAATCCAATATGGCGGCCGTTATAGCTTCTATAGGCTTTTTTGTTCCTCATGAGAAATAAGGCATATATAATGAATTTCAGAATTTTGGGACTTATGGCCTGCAAATGGCATCACTTTGAAAATTGACATATTGGGGCGTGGCCTGTAGCGCCACCTATTGTCTCACATGGCCCATGTTTGGTATGGTAGTTACTAATGGTCTGCAGTTTCAACATGCCAAATTTCACAACTTTTTACGGTACTGGTCTAGGGGCTGCCATTGACTCCCATGGGTAAAAAAAATAAAATAATAATACCACCAATAACAATAGGGTTCCCTCCTACCGGAGGAACACTAATAATCATAATAATACCACCAATAACAATAGGGTTCCCTCCTACCGGAGGAACCCTAAATAGCTGCAAGCAGCAATGGAGGGGCCAAGCAGTCCAGAGCAGGACATGGCCTCCATAGCACTTGTGCAACAATTAAGTCACAACAACCTGTTACACTCATGCAACACACCAAGTTTGGTTAAAATATCTGTTTGCGTTCAAGAGTACTGAGTGTTCAAAGTGTTTTTTTCTTTTATAACACCGCAGGCCTCCTCTGCTCCTCCTGGAAACAAAGGAACCGAAGTTTGGTGACAATCGGACAAATGGTTGCTGAATTATGCTTTCACGTCTCGTTTGGCGGCTTCACCGCCGCCTTTGATCGGCTCTACCGAACAAACGGTTTTGAAAATGGAAAATACATCTGATACCCTTGTGCATCTGGGTCTGAAGATAATCTGTGCCAAATCTGGTAATCATTGGACAAAATTTGGGGCGTGAAAAAGGTTTTTACACTTTTCCATAAAATTCAAAATGGCG
Source organism: Thaleichthys pacificus (assembly GCA_023658055.1). Classification (NCBI taxonomy): domain Eukaryota; kingdom Metazoa; phylum Chordata; class Actinopteri; order Osmeriformes; family Osmeridae; genus Thaleichthys; species Thaleichthys pacificus. The sequence goes on from CM042869.1 coordinate 3,690,056, forward strand.
GCCGCGTCAATTCGGTTGTTATGATATATAAGCGATGGTCAGGCTTGGGATCTCAGAAGACATCAAGAGACAAAGAAATGACTCTATTAAGCTAAACACTTCAACAGTTATTAGCCAAAAAACGCTTATGCTGCCAGCCACGCCCCCTTTTAGTCACATGACACAATTTTTGAAAGACATCCTCAGAATAAGGTTCCGAGTAGTGGTACCAAATTTGGTGTCACTGCCTCAAAGAACTGCTGAGATATGACTTCACTTACTGTTTGGCGGCTTTTCTGCTGAATTTGATTGGCTATACCGGACAAACTTTTTTGACGATCAAAATTCTTTCGATAACTTTTGTGAGGCTTGGTCTGAAGAGCATATCTGGTAATTCTGAAGAAGATTTGACAAAAATTGTAGGAGGAGTAGGCTTTCAAAGGGTTTTGATAAAACCGGAAATAGCGGAAAATCTATATAACCGGAAATTGACGCCATGGTGTGCGTAGAACTCGGCTTGATCCAAGGAATCCAACTGTACCACATTTTTGACAATCGGACATGCGGTTCAAAAGTTACTTATGTAAATGCAACTCCAACTTTGACCCGTTGGTGGCGCTAGAGTGCCCAGGTATGAGACATGACACTTTGTGAATTGGACCATGGGACTGTCCCCAATGAGTGTGCCAAATTTCACAACTTTCGACAAAGCGCTTCTGGGGGCTGCCATTGACACCCAGTCCTAAGAATAATAATAATAATAAATATAGCTGCAAGCAGCAATGAGGTGGCCAAGCAGTCAAATGACCCATAAAACATGTTAGACATCCTCAGAAGAGGGTTACGAGTACACACAACAAGTTTGGTGTGAATCCATCAAAGATTTGCTGAGATACGACCCAACTTCCTGTTTGCTGGCTTAACGGCACATTTTGATTGGCCGTACCGGGCAAACGGTTTTGAAAATCCAAAAAACATATGATGGCTTTTGTGAGGCTTGGTGTGAAGATGATCTCTGCCAAATGTGGTGAAAATTGGAAAACATTTGTAGGAGGAGTAAAGATTTTGTCATTCAAAATGGCGGCCGCATCAATTCGGATGTTATCACAAGTTATCATGTGTCACACACTGGATGTCCCATGATATCATGAGACAAAGGAATCACTTAATAAAGGCAAACGAATCAACAGTTATTGGCCAAAACACATTTTTGCATCCTGCGGCCACGCCCAGTGATCACATGACACCAAATTGATTGGACATCCTCAGAAGAGGGTTCCGAGTCATCCTACCAAGTTTGGTGTTGAATTCTCAAGGATTTGCTGAGATATGACCAAACTTCCTGTTTGGTTGCTTTGTTGCCAATTTTGATTGGTCGTAGCGGACAAACGGTTTTGAAAATCAAAAAGCTTTTGATAACTACAGTGAGGGTTGCTCTAACGATGATGTGTGCCGAATCTAGGGAAGATTGGACAACAATTGTAGGAGGAGTAGGCTTTCAAAGGTTTTTGATAAAACCGGAAATGGCGGAAAATCTTTATAACCGGAAATTGACGTCATAGGGTGTGTTGAACTCGTCTTGATCCAGGGAATCCAACGGTACCTCATTTTTGAAAATCGGTCATACGGTTCAAAAGTTACGTGTGTAAACACAAGTCCAACTTTGACCAGTTGGTGGCGCTAGAGTGCTCCAATGGGTGACATGAAAATTGGTGAATATAAAGAGGGGACTGTGCTTAATAAGTGTGCCAAATTTCACAACTTTTTACCATATGGTTCTAGGGGCTGCCATAGACTCTAATGGGAGAAGATGTGTAATAATAATAATAACTAGAGAGGGTACAATTTCTGGGGAAATTGTAGGGTGTGCTTGCTTGCGTCGTTTGCAGGTGGGTCCGTTCTCTAAGTTTTTCCCTTCTAGTGATATTTTCAAGCATTTAGCCTACTCATATTGCATATTTCATTAAGAACACCCTTTTAAACAGCTGCGAACCCCCTTTGAAACAAGCTACTGTAACAACGTTGTCACTGGCAGTATGGAATCGCGATTGAAACAGTACCGTCTACTAACTGAAAATATGCCCCCCAAAACGTAAATAAGTTTGACATTAATGTAGGGGGAAATGGCTAATTCAAAATAAGTTTGCTAGAGGCAAGTTAGCTGCTGTTGCTCCACATTTCACTGATTGTTTGAAAGCGCCGGAAATGAGAACGTTTCTTTTGACAAAGTTTAGCTGTGGCATTGAAGACAGTACTACACACTGCCAGTGGGCGAGCCGAGTCTGACTGAGGCTAACGTCAAAACAAGCCGCGGCGTCACTCAAATTCCAAGTTTTACACAAATCACAAAAATATGCTGACCCGCTGGCTATCTTCGCAATCGCCATATCTTTAAAACACTGCCCTCCTTCTGATTTTTGATGTAGAATTGACCCTGGTACGAAATTAAGAAAATACTCACCAGAGATCGACAACAGCTGACGCAATCGTCAACGGAGGCTGACGGGGCTCTCATGTAGCAAACCAATCAAAGTTTTTACAGCAACCTACATTAAAATCTCACCATCTGGCTGTCTTCACAATAGTCATATCGTCATAACATTGCCCTCCTTCTGTTTTTTGGTGTAGAATTGACCGAACTATAACATTACGAAAATACTAAACTACTGACGCTTGCATGTCTGCCGCCTAGGCAGTCTCACGTGCGACCCGCACTCGCTCAAATTACAAAGACTTTCACGACCTAAACAAAAAATCTGAGATGGCAGTTCCACTCGAAATTGCTTTCTCAACAAAACCCAATGGTTGGTAATTTTGGGGGTTGGCATTTTTCACTCATAATCCAAGCTCCAATTTGCGTGCTAGGACGTCTCTATCACGTTGTATCCATGCGTCGTTGCTAACGTGTGCTGACGTGGTGACGTAGCTAGCACTGGCTACCCTTCGTTGACTAAAGGCACTTTTTTGCCACAAAAACATTGTAACCTCCTAAACCGTGCCACGGAACGTAAATATAAATACAAGCAACGCAATCGAGACCAAGACGAAACTTTTGACACAGGCGTTGTCTATGTAGTCCAAATATTGACTGATCCTTAGGGGGGCGAAAATAAACATTAATAATAATAATATATATGTGAGAGAACAAAGGTTGTGCTCTCGCCGAAGGCTTGAGCACACCCAACTAGAGAGGGTACAATTTCTGGGGAAATTGTAGGGTGTGCTTGCTTGCGTCGGTTGCAGGTGGGTCCGTTCTCTAAGTTTTTCCCTTCTAGTGATATTTTCAAGCATTTAGCCTACTCATATTGCATATTTCATTAAGAACACCCTTTTAAACAGCTGCGAACCCCCTTTGAAACAAGCTACTGTAACAACGTTGTCACTGACAGTATGGAATCGCGATTGAAACAGTACCGTCTACTAACTGAAAATATGCCCCCCAAAACGTAAATAAGTTTGACATTAATGTAGGGGGAAATGGCTAATTCAAAATAAGTTTGCTAGAGGCAAGTTAGTTGCTGTTGCTCCACATTTCACTGATTGTTTGAAAGCGCCGGAAATGAGAACGTTTCTTTTGACATAAAGTTTAGCTGTGGCTTGAACACAGTACTGTACTACACACTGCCAGTGGGCGAGCCGAGTCTGACTGAGGCTAACGTCAAAACAAGCTGCGGCGTCACTCAAATTCCAAGTTTTACACAAATCACAAAAATATGCTGACCCGCTGGCTATCTTCGCAATCGCCATATCTTTAAAACACTGCCCTCCTTCTGATTTTTGATGTAGAATTGACCCTGGTACGAAATTAAGAAAATACTCACCAGAGATCGACAACAGCTGACGCAATCGTCAACGGAGGCTGACGGGGCTCTCACGTAGCAAACCAATCAAAGTTTTTACAGCAACCTACATTAAAATCTCACCATCTGGCTGTCTTCACAATAGTCATATCGTCATAACATTGCCCTCCTTCTGTTTTTATGTGTAGAATTGACCGAACTATAACATTACGAAAATACTAAACTATGACGCTTGCATGTCTGCCGCCTAGGCAGTCTCACGTGCGACCCGCACTCGCTCAAATTACAAAGACTTTCACGACCTAAACAAAAAATCCGAGATGGCAGTTCCACTCGAAATTGCTTTCTCAACAAAACCCAATGGTTGGTAATTTTGGGGGTTGGCATTTTTCACTCATAATCCAAGCTCCAATTTACGTGCTAGGACGTCTCTATCACGTTGTATCCATGCGTCGTTGCTAACGTGTGCTGACGTGGTGACGTAGCTAGCACTGGCTACCCTTCGTTGACTAAAGGCACTTTTTTGCCACAAAAACGTTGTAACCTCCTAAACCGTGCCACGGAACGTAAATATAAATACAAGCAACGCAATCGAGACCAAGACGAAACTTTTGACACAGGCGTTGTCTATGTAGTCCAAATATTGACTGATCCTTAGGGGGGCGAAAATAAACATTAATAATAATAATATATATGTGAGAGAACAAAGGTTGTGCTCTCGCCGAAGGCTTGAGCACACCCAATAAGAAAAGGTAGAAACACGTAAGTGGCTTCGCCGCTTCGCGGCTTGGCCACCAAATATAGCTGCAAGCAGCAATGGCGGATTCCTCCTAACATTGCCAACCATTGAAAAATGCATATTCTTTACAAATTGTCACTGTATATAAAAATCCATGCTGCAAATATTCACAAAAAATCGACTTTTCATCTCACAGTCAACTTTTTCTCAGATTTGTGTACTAAACATTCTCAAGAGTCTTCATATGAACTTGTGATTGCATCAGAGTATCAGTTTTTGACTGGCGGATGTGTAAAGCATTTTTTTAGCATTAGCGATAAATTCGATTTGCTTTATATCAATCATGTTTGGAGATACGAAGTTGCCTTTGCACATGGTAACATGTTGTAGTGTCTTTCACCGATATACCAAGTTTAGTGTTGATATATTAAAGATTTGCTTAGATTTGACCCAAATTCCTGTTTGGTTGCTTTTTGGCCAATTTTGATTGGCTGTACCAGACAAACGGTTTAGAAAATCGAAACGCCATGGGATAACTTTTGTGAGGCTTGGTCTGAAGATCATCACTGGTAATTTTGAAGAAGATATGACAACAATTGTAGGAGGAGTAGGCTTTCAAAGGTTTTTGATAAAACCGGAAATGGCGGAAAATCTATATAACCAGAAATTGACGTCATAGGGTGCGTTGAACTCGTCTTCATCCAGGGAATCCAATGGTACCTCATTTTTGAAAATCAGTCATACGGTTCAAAAGTTGCGTGTGTAAACACAAGTCCAACTTTGGCCCATTGGTGGCGCTAGAGTGGTGCAGTGGGAAACATGAAAATTGGTGTAAGTATAGAAGGGACTGTCCTTAATGAGTGTGCCAAATTTCACAAAAAGTTATCCAAGGGGTCTAGGGGCTGCCATTGACTCCCATGGAACTAGAATAATAATAATAATAATAAAACTAACAATAACAATAGGTTTCCTCCTTACGGAGGAATCCTAATAAAACTAACAATAACAATAGGTTTCCTCCTTACGGAGGAATCCTAAATATAGCTGCAAGCAGCAATGAGGTGGCCAAGCAGTCAAGTCAAATGACCCATAAAACATGTTAGACATCCTCAGAAGAGGGTTACGATTACACACAACAAGTTTGGTGTGAATCCATCAAAGATTTGCTGAGATACGACCCAACTTCCTGTTTGCTGGCTTAACGGCACATTCCAAAAAACATATGATGGCTTTTGTGAGGCTTGGTCTGAAGATGATCTCTGCCAAATTTGGTGAAAATTGGAAAACATTTGTAGGAGGAGTAAAGAAAAAACGTTTTTTAGTCATTCAAAATGGCGGCCGCATCAATTCGGATGTTATCACAAGTTATCATGTGTCACACACTGGATGTCCCATGATATCATGAGACAAAGGAATCACTTAATAAAGGCAAACGAATCAACAGTTATTGGCCAAAACACATTTTTGCATCCTGCGGCCACGCCCAGTGATCACATGACACCAAATTGATTGGACATCCTCAAAAGAGGGTTCCGAGTCATCCTACCAAGTTTGGTGTTGATTTCTCAAGGATTTGCTGAGATATGACCAAACTTCCTGTTTGGTTGCTTTGTTGCCAATTTTGATTGGTCGTACCGGACAAACGGTTTTGAAAATCAAAAACCTTTTGATAACTACAGTGAGGGTTCCTCTAACGATGATGTGTGCCGAATCTAGGGAAGATTGGACAAAAATTGTAGGAGGAGTAGGCTTTCAAAGGTTTTTGATAAAACCGGAAATGGCGGAAAATCTATATAACCGGAAATTGACGTCATAGGGTGTGTTGAACTCGTCTTGATCCAGGGAATCCAACGGTACCTCATGTTTGAAAATCGGCCATACGGTTCAAAAGTTACATGTGTAAACACAAGTCCAACTTTGACCAGTTGGTGGCGCTAGAGTGCTCCAATGGGTGACATGAAAATTGGTGAATATAAAGAGGGGACTGTGCTTAATGAGTGTGCCAAATTTCACAGCTTTTTACCATATGGTTCTAGGGGCTGCCATAGACTCTAATGGGAGAAGATGTGTAATAATAATAATAATAATAAGAAAAGGTAGAAACACTTAAGTGGCTTCGCCGCTTCGCGGCTTGGCCACCAAATATAGCTGCAAGCAGCAATGAGGTGGCCAAGCAGTCAAATGACCCATAAAACATGTTAGACATCCTCAGAAGAGGGTTACGAGTACACACAACAAGTTTGGTGTGAATCCATCAAAGATTTGCTGAGATACGACCCAACTTCCTGTTTGCTGGCTTAACGGCACATTTTGATTGGCCGTACCGGGCAAACGGTTTTGAAAATCCAAAAAACATATGATGGCTTTTGTGAGGCTTGGTCTGAAGATGATCTCTGCCAAATTTGGTGAAAATTGGAAAACATTTGTAGGAGGAGTAAAGAAAAAACGTTTTTTTAGTCATTCAAAATGGCGGCCGCATCAATTCGGATGTTATCACAAGTTATAATGTGTCACACACTGGATGTCCCATGATATCATGAGACAAAGTAATCACTTAATAAAGGCAAACAAATCAACAGTTATTGGCCAAAACATATTTTTGCATCCTGCGGCCACCCCCAGTAATCACATGACACCAAATTGATTGGACATCCTCAGAAGAGGGTCCCGAGTCATCCTACCAAGTTTGGTGTTGATCTCTCAAGGATTTGCTGAGATATGACCAAACTTCCTGTTTGGTTGCTTTGTTGCCAATTTTGATTGGTCGTACCGGACAAACGGTTTTGAAAATCAAAAACCTTTTGATAACTACAGTGAGGGTTGCTCTAACGATGATGTGTGCCGAATCTAGGGAAGATTGGACAAAAATTGTAGGAGTAGTAGGCTTTCAAAGGTTTTTGATAAAACCGGAAATGGCGGAAAATCTATATAACCGCAAATTAACGTCATAGGGTGTGTTGAACTCGTCTTGATCCAGGGAATCCAACGGTACCTCATTTTTGAAAATCGGTCATACGGTTCAAAAGTTACGTGTGTAAACACAAGTCCATTTTTGACCCGTTGGTGGCGCTAGAGTGGTCGAATGGGATACATGAAACTTGGTGTAGGTATAGAAGGAACTGTCCTTAATGAGTGTGCCAAATTTCACAAAGAGTTATCCAAGGGGTCTAGGGGCTGCCCCTGACTCCCATGGAACTAGAATAATAATAATAATAATAATAATAATAAAACTAACAATAACAATAGGTTTCCTCCTTACGGAGGAATCCTAATAAGAAAAGGTAGAAACACTTAAGTGGCTTCGCCGCTTCGCGGCTTGGCCACCAATAAGAAAAGGTAGAAACACTTAAGTGGCTTCGCAGCTTCGCTGCTTGGCCCCTAATAAATATAGCTGCAAGCAGCAATGGAGGGGCCAAGCAGTCCAGAGCAGGACATGGCCTCCATAGCACTTGTGCAACAATTAAGTCACAACAACCTGTTGCACTCATGCAACACACCAAGTTTGGTTAAAATATCTGTTTGCGTTCAAGAGTACTGAGTGTTCAAAGTGTTTTTTTCTTTTATAACACCGCAGGCCTCCTCTGCTCCTCCTGGAAACAAAGGAACCGAAGTTTGGTGACAATCGGACAAATGGTTGCTGAATTATGCTTTCACGTCTCGTTTGGCGGCTTCACCGCCGCCTTTGATCGGCTCTACCGAACAAACGGTTTTGAAAATGGAAAATACATCTGATTCCCTTTGTGCATCTGGGTCTGAAGATAATCTGTGCCAAATTTGGTAATCATTGGACAAAATTTGGGGCGTGAAAAAGGTTTTTACACTTTTCCATAAAATTCAAAATGGCGGCCGCGTCAATTCGGTTGTTATGAAATATTATCAAAGGTCAGGCTTGGGATCTCAGAAGACATCAAGAGACAAAGAAAAGACTTTATTAAGCTAAAAACTTCAACAGTTATTAGCCAAAACACGTTTATGCTTCCGGCCACGCCCCCTTGTAGTCACATGACACAATTTTTGGAGGACATCCTCAGAATAAGGTTCCGATTAGGCGTAACAAATTTGGTGTCACTGAATTTGCCGTTTCTCCTGTAGCACGGATTGTTCGATTCGGCCAAAGTTTAGACAGCTGTAATTCAATGATCTTTTGACATATCAAGGTGAAATTGCGTATGGTACTTCAGAACGATGTCATCCTGTTTAACTAAACTGATATTCAAATTTAAGACAGACTCAAACAATGTGGCTGGATTCGAACCTGTGACCTTATACTTCGCAGGTCATCATCCCAGCACATTGAGCTATTCTCAGTGTTGATTATTGTCATGTTCAGTTACTGTACAAAAAAGTAAGCTGTTTCTCTTGTGGTAAGCGTTGTTAGATTCAGCCAAGGTTGAAACAGCTCTAATTCAATCATATTTTGACATACCAAGGTGAAATTGTTTATGGTACTTCAGAGAGATGTCATCTTGAACCTTATTAGGTTTGAAAAACCATAATTCAAAATGACATTTCATTTAGTGACACAAACATATTGAGGCAATGTGGACATTTACATAAGTACACCCCTTTCAGCCATTTTGTATTTGATTCAACTGTCTTAAGTAACGTTTTTAGATACATCCATGATACATATCTGTTAAAAATTTCAAGTCAATTACACCTTTGGTTCAAGAGCAGAGGAATTTTGAAAGTTTTCCCAAATTTTCACTGTACAGGAAAATCCATCATGGCGGACCTTATGGGTCCTTGAGGCTTTTCTGTTCCCCATGAGAAATGAGGCATGTCCACCAAGTTTCAGAAGAATTGGAGCAATGGGGTGGAAATGCCATAACTTTGAAAATCGGACTTTAGGGCGTGGCCTGTGGCGGCCCCTACAGTCGAAAGTGTCCCATATTTGGTTTGGGGGTACCCACTCGGATGAAGTATCCATCCTACCGGAGGAACCCTAATAAAACTAACAATAACAATAGGGTTCCTCCTTACGGAGGAATCCTAATAAAACTAACAATAACAATAGGGTTCCTCCTTACGGAGGAATCCTAATAATAATACCACCAATAACAATAGAGAGGGTACAATTTCTGGGGAAATTGTAGGGTGTGCTTGCTTGCGTCGGTTGCACAGGGGTCCGTTTTACTGACATTTTTACAACTGATGTTTCTGTATATTTTATATAAAAATGCATAGGGCCTACTTATTATTTATAAAGATTACATAGATTTAAAAGCACCTTTTTTTTGCTGCTCATTTACAACTTAAAATACGAGTGAAGTGTAGAATGAAATATGATGTCTTCTCATTTCCCCTGCAAGAGGCAGCCTCATAGCTGAATCAAAACCAATACATTTGGCAAACCGGTGTAAAAATGGACCTAATCTCTATGACTTAAACGTCCTTTTAAGTTTTCCCTTCTCGTGATATTTTCAGGCATTTAGCCTACTCATATTGCATTCATTCATTAATAAAGAACCCCCTTTGAAGATTATTCTACGACGTTACCGGCAGTAGAAGATGGGATCGCGATTCAAACAGTACCATCTGCTAACGTAAATAAGCTTGACATTTATTTAGTGGAAAATCGCTCATTCATAAAAAGCTCACTGGTAGCGATCATTGTCAGTAACAACGCAAAATGCAATATAGCCCTGTGTGGAGAAGCTGTCCCGGTAAATTCTACTACTACAGTACAGTACTAGACTATTGCTGTGTTCGTCTTGGTAGCGATTGCGTTGGTTGAATTCGATTTAACGTTCCGTTGTACGGTTTAGGCTGAAATTAATTATTTTCATGAACAGATTGACAAAGATTAGGCTGTGGCAATGAAGTTCAGGTTAGTAGTCAGATAGTTTCACCTATTGAAAGACTTTTGATTTAAGTAAGGGGAGTGCCGAACATGTTCTGTCGCCGTTTGACTTCCTAAACAGCTGTGTAGATGTTTTTGTAGTGTGTCTCGCGTAGGCTACAGCGTTGCAGTGAGCAACACTGGTTTGAAACCACAGGTAATGATAATTTCACCAATAAATCGTTTACTTGTAATGTAATGTCATAATAAATCCTACAACGAAAATGTATTTGTGAGGAATGTTTATTTTAACGATTGAAAACAGATGCATCATAGACCACTGTAGTATGTGTTGCCCGGGCAACAGAGGCTAATGTCATGCTAATGCTTCAGTGAAATAGTAGATTACCGTTTCCGAATATAGATGTGGGCCCACTTCCTTAATAATATCAGCTAATATTGTACTTACATTTCACAAGTGTGTTTCACATCACAAAGTAAAATGAGTAAATAGTTATCACCCTGGCCTCTTTGCTTGTGGCATTTCTGCAGCTGCCTTGCAGTAAGGCTATAGTTAGTCTAGCTATCCCCCAAGTCAACAGATGCGAAACGAATGTTCTGCTACAGGTAGTCACGCGTGTTTTCGTGACGTTAGTGACGTAGGGACGTTAGTAACGTCAGTGACTGTGGCTAGCAAATTAGCCACCGTTAGCTTCACTTTTCGCCACAAAAACTTAACTTGAGCCTAAACCATGCAACGGAACGTAAATAAAAATATAAGCAACTCAATCGCTACCAAGACTAAACTTTTGACACCTAGGTTGTCTATGTGGTCCAAATATTGACGAAGATTTAGGGGTGTGAAGAGAAACAATAATAATAATATATGAGAGAACAAATAATAATAATAATAATAATACTAACAATAACAATAGGTGCCTCGCAGCTTCGCTGCTTGGCCCCTAAATATAGCTGCAAGCAGCAATGAGGTGGCCAAGCAGTCATATGACCCAGAAAACATTTTAGACATCCTTAGAACAGGGTTCCGAGTCCCTATACCAAGTTTGGTGTGAATCCATCAAAGATTTGCTGAGATACGACCCAACTTCCTGTTTGAAGGCTTAACTGCACATTTTGATTGGCCGTACCGGGCAAACGGTTTTGAAAATCCAAAAAACATATGACGGCTTTTCTGAGGCTTGGTCTGAAGATGATCTCTGCCAAATTTGGTGAAGATTGGAAAACATTTGTAGGAGGAGTAAAGATTTTTTTTTTTTTCAGTAATTCAAAATGGCGGCCGCATCAATTCGGCTGTTATCACAAGTTATCATGTGTCACACACGGGATGTCCCAAGATATCATGAGACAAAGGAATCACTTAATAAAGGCAAACGATTCAACAGTTATTGGCCCAAACACATTTTTGGTTCCTGCGGCCACGCCCAGTGATCACATGACACTAAATTGATTGGACATCCTCAGAAGAGGGTTCCGAGTCATCATACCAAGTTTGGTGTTGATATCTCAAAGATTTGCTGAGATATGACCAAACTTCCTGTTTGGTTGCTTTGTTGCCAATTTTGATTGGCTGTACCGGACAAACGGTTTTGAAAATGAAAAACCTTTTGATACTACAGTGAGGGTTGCTCTGACGATGATGTGTGCCAATTCTGGGGAAGATTGGAGAAAACTGTAGGAGGAGTAGGCTTTCAAAGGTTTTTGATAAAACCGGAAATGGCGGAAAATCTATATAACCAGAAATTGACGTCATAGGGTGTGTTGAACTCGTCTTGATCCAGGGAATACAATGGTACCTCATTTTTTCAAATCGGTCATACGGTTCAAAAGTTACGTGTGTAAACACAAGTCCAACTTTGACCAGTTGGTGGCGCTAGAGTGCTCCAATGGGTGACATGAAAATTGGTGAATATAAAGAGGGGACTGTGCTTAATGAGTTAGGGTTAGGGAGTTAGGCTTCGCTGCTTGGCCCCTAAATATAGCTGCAAGCAGCAATGAAGGGGCCAAGCAGCATTCAATATGGAAATTCAGTAGCTAAAGAAGCAAAGCAAAACTTTTAATAAAAATGATTCGCTTTTTTAAAATCGCAATATACTTTTCGGCAACGCGGTGGCGCTACCCCGAAACTTTTGATTACCTTCATGGCGTTGCGCAAAAGACGTATGGCGAGTTTTGTAACGATAAGCCAACGCGTTTGATAAATATGTCATTTTGAGACAAAATGCGCTGGCTAGATGTAGCAGCGTTATATCTACAAAGCACAATAAATCTGCTTCTTCTTGACTATAAATCCCCTGACAATGAAAAGTTATCGTTACCATTATGATTATACTGTCAGACAGCTACTGTGGCGTACCTGGCTTCGCTAAACAGATAATCCGGTATCACTACATGCTTGATGACTGTGGCTGGATTCGATCCTAGGACCTTACGTTTCAAAGGAGCCCGGCTTATTCCAGTGAGCTATTCTCGCTGCTGGGAAGTGCCGTGTTCGGTTACTTTATTAAAAAAAGGAAGCCGTTTCTCCCGTGGCGAGCTTTGTCAGATTTGACCCAAGTATAAACAGCTGTAATTCAGTCATATTTTGACATATCAAGGTGATTGTGGTAGGAAGATGATTAGATGACATGCTCGCGATGACATTTCCAAACTTTCGTCTCCATACGGTAAACCGTCGCAGAGACAAGGCCTCACGTCCGCTATGGCGTGCTCTTTGTCAAAATCGTATGCGTGTAACTCGTGAACGGTTTCACTTATCAATATCATTTTGATAACTTTTTGTCGGCATGGTCTGAAGATGATCTCTTACGATTTTCATGAAAATCGGAGCAACGGCCTAGGAGGAGTTTGAAAAAGTTGCCATTTCTTAAAATACAAATCACGGAAAAACCTTCGGGATGACAATGACGCCATAGGGTTCAGTAGAATCGTCTGCATCTAAGGAATCCGATGAAACCTCACTTAAGAAAAACGGTTTTATGGTTCAAAAGTTATGGGCGTAAACACACCTCCAACTTTGACGCCTTGGTGGCGCTATAGTGCTTCAGGGATCGACATGAAACTTGGTGACAATAATCAGGAGACCGTTCCAAATCAGTGTGCCAAATTTCAAAACTTCGCACCAATCACTATGCATAATAATAATAATAAAACTAACAAAAACAATAGGTGCCACAGCAGCTTCACTGCTGCTTGGCCCCTAATAATAATACCAACAATTACAGTAGGGTTCCTCCTGACGGAGGAATCCTAATTATAGGTAGGTAGGTGAGGTATACAGTGCATAGATTCATTTCTTAGCCTGGAGCTCACAGAAAGTAATTGATATAACCTCTTTGTCATCAACTGTGGTTTGAATCATGAAATGTACAATTGGAAACTGTGTCAATTATTGCAGCGTGAAAGAGACCTGGAGAAGACAAAATTAACAGTTAATATATAAAGTCCGCAGGAACAGCAGTGAGAGTAGAAGGTCATGTGCCTGACATAAAGTAATTGTCATAACACTGCCTGCAACTAGCACCATAATCTACACATAATAAGTACACATAATCTTGTGAAATACTGAAATTTAACAACCCTTAACGCTCTCTCTCTCTTACACACACACACACACACACACACACACACACACACACACACACACACACACTGTACCACACTCTAACATTCAGACACAAGCTCACAGGCTAGCCTCTCAGCCCCCTTCACCACACACTTTTTTTCCAAGCAGTTGCTAAGGTGACGGCAAAGTCTGAATTTTAATCAGACAAACAATTTGGTATTGCGATTGGCTCATTTATCATTGAACACATGTGATACCTAAACACAAGTCTGTCAGACCAACTCAGACTTTTGAAAGAGCTACTAAAGACAAGATATTACCCCAATTAATTGCTCACTTTCCTATGTGTAAATATAATCTCATAATGAACAAACAGTTGTAGTAGCTATGAAATGAATTCTTACTAATGACAGGATGACTAACGTATATCAGCTTATTCAATAATCCAAACGTCAAATATCAGACATACTATACACATAATTATGGTAGGGAGTTGCTCTGTCTCTTAGGCTGTCAGTCTCCAAAACCAAGTTTAGAGCACACATTAAGCATGAGCTATTGTCGTAATTATACCCTTATCGAATTTTTACTGAAAATATTCCTCATAAATTAGCATAGCGTGGTAGCTTCAATATGGACTTTCTGACTAGTGAGTTTTTGTATTCACCTATACTGTGCTAAATAAATATATCAAAGTATTGTAATGATCAAATTCACATGGTTTCCTCTAGTGATATGGCAAGGCATATCCTTGTATTGTTTTATGTCCATCTTTATTGGTTTAAATAGATAGAAAAATACTTTTTTTTTTCTTGTGTCTTGAGGTTATTGCTTATACACCAAACTTCCATCACAATGCATTATTAAACTAGGTTTACTAGGAGACACGATTAATACATTTCTTTAAATGTTGTTATTGCTAGTGCACTGCCTGTTGGTGACGCATGTGTTTAAATTGATTTCTCGCGAGATCCATGGCTCCCTCTATTAGAGCAGCTTAACATGGTTACATTTATTTCTTGCAAACCGTTCATCCAAACACGTGACATCACACATCCTTGGGTCCTGAACAATGCAATAATTGACCCCCACACACACACATAGATTCCTACCTTTATGATTAGATTTTGATCACTCACCATGTTGATACCTCTGGGTAATGAGACAGACCTATTGGTTAACCCATCATCCCAATGGAGCAGAGGATTAGTACCACGTGGGGAACAAAAAATGGGAGTAGGAATGGGGTTATGGCTTCCCATCCTGCCCAAAGTCTCTGGATAAAGCTCTGGAGATGGAAGACTAATTTTCTGCTCAGTCCTATCTTTGTGAGAGGCTGTATTCTTCTTTTTATTTATATTCTTTAGCTCATCCTCCTGCCTGAGACAATCAATGTCTGTTTCTAGGTATGCTTTCCCCACCACGTCTTGTGTTTCTTGCATCATCTCCCCAAGCAGGGTGTTCTGTTGTTTGGCAGAGGTGCTGGGTGGATAGCTACTCCACACGTTCACCAACTGGATCACGTCTTCTGGCTGGTCCTGGTCTTGGGCCTGGATTGCCGTGGTGGCACTGCTGGAGCTGAAGCTAGGTTTGGGGGAGATCGCACTCTGAGAAGGGGATGGTTTGCTGAAGGCCTCCAGACTGCTTGGGTCCAGCACACTGGAGGTTACTTCATCCAGGAACTCGAAAACTTAAGTTTGGCTTTGATCTTTTGATCCAGCAGCCAGTTCAGTTGTGTACTGGAGCCAGTGGTAGCTGTGTCATTGCTAGAGATCAGAAAATGCATGGAGCTCCTCCCATGCCATGCTCCGCCTTGAACCTCCCCCCCATGAAGCTTTGGGTGAATGCTCTCCCTGCCCTGCCTGTCTGGTGGATGAATTCTGCCGTGAGGCCCCCTGGCTAAGCATGTTCGGTTGTAATTGTAGAGTTTTGCCTGAAAGACCTCCTGGCTTTTCTGCTTGATGGAGCAGTGCAGTAAACAGGTAGCTCCCGAACTCCAACTGTCAAGGCTGTCTGAGCCCTCACTGCTGTGGGTGCTGCTTTCGGCTCTGGGACGGGATGGCAGGCTGGGGGAGGATCTGCTCGAAGATGGGCCTGATCTGCCTGGCTCTGCCTCCTCCAGCAAGGCTCTGTGGCTGGTGAATATTGGGCAGGAGGCTGTAGAGGATGCTGAGCAGTCTGAGGACAGCTGGTCTTGTCCCTGCCTCCAAGAGAGCAGAGAGGCTGTGCTGGCTGTCCTGTCCATCAGCCCAGAGTTTCTTTGCTGGGCACTCAACTTGAGGAAGAGTTGAGCTGTCCCTAATTGTCAGCATTGACAACTGACCCATGGTATGCTGCCTGGCTCTGAATTTAAAGTGCTCAGACAATTCCTGCTACACACTACTCAGTTTATCAGGCTGACCTTGGACTAAGTTGTCTGGCAAATGAGGGCTTTGGCTTGGCTAAATGGAAACCAGTTCACCAAAATTCCTTTGGGATCCCTTGAAAGATGTTTCGTACACACACCCCATTTATACTGTTGCGTAATTTCAAGTTAAGCATCAATGCATTAAGCAATGATTAAATATTTTCCAAATGGCTGGGAATAGCAAAAGCATAGCCCTGAATGTTTTAGTACTTTTGTATCAAGTACGACTAATAAGACTAAATGTATTATGTTTCTGTTAACAATCTGCTGTGACAGAGCTATCCTTAGTTAGAACATCTATTGATAGCAGTGTCAGCTTTGAAGCTTTTTCCAGGTCAGTGGCTCCATAGAGTATTGATCACGGATAACACATGGCTGCTGATGGTGAGAATGGTGTGCAATGTGTGAAAAAGACACACTAACAAGCAATGGTACACAAGAGTACACAAACAATAGTGATGGCATGTCAAAAACTCTGTTCATGTTGTCCTTACTATAGTTCCTTATTGGTGACAGTGACATCTTACATTTCCTTTGTAGACTCTACCAAATCTATATATTTCAATGGTTGGAATATATAGAACATATTGTTGTATTTTAATCTGAGCCCTGCAATTATGATCTTCATCAATATTCACAAGATTGCATAACTGTGTCGATAGTGTCACTGCTCCTCTGGGTGAGGGAGACAAAGCCTCTGTTCCTCGGGGTGAGAGATCAGGATTGGACATTGAGTGGCAGCAGTCAGAAAGCAAGGAGCTATACTGACTAAAATGCAGCCAAAGTATTCTGCTGTTGTACCATCATGTTTACCTCCTTCCAACAAGTTTTCAATTCAATATGCTCAGCCAATACAGGATACTTTGCATGTTACATTTACTTCATTTCAACATAGTCAATCCTAACAGGCTAGATGCAATGACCAGAGAGGATTAACTTACCTTTTATTAAACCTATAGTACACTTTAGCCTTATGAAGTAAATTTGAGTGTAGTACATAATAGTGAAACAGGCAGGCAGTTGCTTGTGTGTGGTTGGGTGGTGAGAGCCAGACTGTTCCATGGTCTCCTGGGGGGTCATTAGTGGAGCTTTCACCATGGACAACTCTGGCCATAACTGAGGGACCCTATGCGCATGCATGCCTCCTGGTGCTGGGCTCTACACCCTGCCTGCTTCTCGAGCCCAGTCAGCAAACAGCCCCATAGGGCCTTTACAAAGCCTGGTGTGGAGAAACCTGCAGCAAACAGCACACAGACTGTGTTCTTTCTCCCTGTGTCTTTCTCTGACACTAGTACTGGTCATTCTTCAAATACAGTAGACAGTCTATAGTGGTGAGCTCCTCCTATGTTTAATGTCTTTAATAATATGTTTTCAATCTCAAGAGGAGAAGAGAGGAAAGAGTCAATTTAGAATTATATTACTGGAGACACAGTCCACCTGTGGCAGCTTGGGAGTAATGACCCTGAAATGGATTCCTGCTACAAGCACAAAAGTGAATGTAATGGGTAATGCTTGTTTAATCATTGCCCAGTTTTCATCCACCGAGCAGGCTGTCCATGGCTGGCTGACTTGGCCAGTGTTTTGCAGGGACCAGTTCCTCTCTCAGCTATGCCCTGCAGCTACCCGTTCCTCTCTCACGAAGCCTCAGACCCTCATAATCAGCTGGATGGAGTGAGAAATGGAGAAGAGGCTGTGTCTTGAATTTACTATTGTACTAGTAGTCTAGTAGTCTCCTTGGATCACTGTCCTACTCTTTCCTGCTCAGTGGCCAAACTCATCCACTTCACTAACAGGTATAACAAGAATTTATGCTGACTTGGAATAGAATGGAAAAGAAATAACATATTAATTAAGTCTTTACTAAGCATCTGGTAAAAGCTCAATGATATACAAGGTTTATAAAACAATCCATTCAGAAAACAACTAAAGAAAGTGAACAGCCGTTGCTGACTCGGGGAATTATTGTCTTGTAATATTATTATTTGTTCACTATACTTTAACTAGCAAGCTACTGTAATCGAGATTGTATTGTTGTACCTTATTGAAATCAGTCCCCCCAGGATTTCGCGGGCCTTTTTTGTGATAGTTGTGGGCTAAAATTCCTGATTTCACGGGAGCTTTTCCAAAAAGTTGCGATGAAAGTTGCGGTGTTTTTTAGGTGTTTGTTGAGATGAAATTGCGGGAGCAAGTGAAAGTTGCGATAAAAATTTCCCTCTTTGTAATTTTAATTGAGTTATTGGTTAAAAATTAAGTAAAATTAACAAACATTCATCAAAGAATAAAACCATTGAGAAATGGTCCCCTAAATTACCTTACATGCCAATTTTCATCATATCCCATTTTTAATCCTTATCCAACCAGGATTTACATTCGCATGCATTGAAGGGAGGAATCTCCCTTTTTTTAACAAACAAGATTGAAATCTCTATCTGTCTGCAATACCGCTCTCGGCCTCTACGCAACTCGGCGCTCTCACGCTTGCCAGGCATAGACAGTAGAAGAAAGCACACGCAGCAATTGACTGGTTTGGCAACCCTATGGAAGGCCTAGTGGGCAAGTATTAAGATGCCCCCGTGTGTCAACCACGCGTAATTAACGCCGACTTTGCATGCAAAGACGGCGTCCATTACGCCGACTTCCATACAAAGTCGGCGTCTTTTTCGCCTCAAATTGAACCGTGTCACATGACATGTTCAAAGCACGCGTTTATTTAGACGCGTGCTTTTAACGTGTCACAAAGCACGCGTCTAAATAAACGCGTGCTTTTTTGAGACGTGTCTAGCAAACCACACAAAATGAACGCCTGGTTTGGCTCAATCAGCGTCTGGTTTTCCAAAATTAAAGTCTGCTTGCTTGAATCTCCGATGGGAAATTATGACAACAATTGTAACATCTAATACGTAAGTAAAGTAGGTCTTAGGATGCTCGTGTGAGCTAGGCTACTATCAAATACAATGTTGGTTAGCTAGTTAGCTATTAGTATGAAGTTGGTGGTCACAATTGCAATACTCTATGATATAACAAGGGGTGCAGGGACAAATAAATGCAGTAATATCAGGCTGGCTGGCTGTCTGGCTTGGAGCTTTGTGAACTTCCCTTGCACTGCGATTGCGTTGCCTCAGTATTGTGCGCAATTTGGTTTCACTGCCAACATTCCTTAATGTAAGAGGCAAATGCGCAAACTTAGTTGGTGGCAATATACAACTGTTGTT
>CM042869.1:3709657-3753835 GCA_023658055.1 Thaleichthys pacificus
CATCACAACACTCTGATCATCTGTTTAGCGAGACTGTGTAAACCACTGCAAAACAAGCCAGGTTCACCACAGTAGCTAGCTACTTGTAGTCTACGCATGGTAGAGATAACTCTAATGGTTATCTCTAATGAAGTAAATTGATTGTTCAGGTTGATCCCTTGCCTGTTGCACAAATTCATTTCAGTAACCTAAGCCAGGACACATTCCCACTGATGCTAGGCATGATTTAAAATTCCCTTCCATGACAAGTTATGGCACTCCAAACAACCTGTTTGGAGTGCCACGGGACTGCACCCGACTACATCAAGTCTCTCCTGCAGCCTTACACCCGCCACCAGTCACAATGACTCGTATTCCACCATTGGGGGGCCAGACAGGAGAAGAGCTTGTTTTGGGACCAGGCGCTCTTGAGCGGTGGGACCCCCAGACAGTTGTCAGAAGAAGACCGTAGGTGGCGGGTGGGGGTGTAAGGCTGCAGGAGAGACTTGATGTAGTCGGGTGCAGTCCCGTTCACTGCTCGGAAGGTCAGTACCAGAGTCTTGAATCTGATACAAGCCGTGATGGGAAGCCAGTGGAGGGAGATGAGGAGCGGGGTAACATGGGAGCGTCTGGGTAGATTGAAGACCAGACGGGCTGCCGCGTTCTGAATCCTCTGGAGAGGGCGGGTTGTGCATGCTGGGAGACCGGCGAGCAGCGAGTTGCAGTAGTCCAGCTTTGAGAGGACAAGTGCTTGGACTAGCAGCTGGGTGGAATGCTCAGAGATGTATCTCCTGATCTTCCGGATGTTGTAGAGGGTGAATCTACACGACCGGGAGACCGCAGCAATGTGGGCTGTGAGGGAGAGCTCGTCATCCATGGTCACCCCAAGGTTCCTGGCAGAGGATGAAGGGGTCACCGTCGCCGATCCCAGGGTGATTGAGAGATCGTGGGAGATGGAGGGTTTGGCCGGGATGATGAGGAAACACTTAAAATGACTAAACATGGATCCTGCCATCCTCAAGAATATTCAATCACGTATGATAATCGGTTTAATAAGATTAACAAGTAATATTTCACCTACATGCTACCAGACGACATTGCTTGTGATCTGAAGGAGACAATGTCCGTTATTATGGCAGGTTGTTGAAGTCCACATAGACACGTTAATGTGATTGACTAAAATTGGAAGAGACGATCTGATAGGCTGCAGAGAATATCTTTTAGAAAAAATGCATTTGTGAATCTAAGCACGTCAGGAGTTCCAAAAATCCACACACAAATGCAGGGATTTGTAACTCGTGTTTGTCCGATTTGTAACTCGTGTTCGTCAGGTTGCAAACAAATGTAATGGGGTCGTTTATTTGTGAATCGTGTTACATTTATTTGTGAATCATGAAATACATTTGTGAATCATGTTACGTTTATTTGTGAATTATGAAACAAATCTAACTCCATAGATGGCCGCCATGTGTGGATGTTAGACTCCGTTGTCCGGCAACGCGGACGAGACATCTACCCTTTATATATATACAGGGCTCTCAAGTTTTGAAGACAGGCAAGAGTGACATTTCCCCTCCCCCAGCCCCCCCCCCCTCAAAATTAATTAATGAATTGCTTTTTACCTGACATTTTTGAAAGGCAGCAATGATTAATGCATCCATGGCCAGGATATAATAATAAAGTATGACATGATTTAAAAAGTGACCTATAACATCGACTATGCAAAACACTTGTATTAATGTATTTAGTGCTAATTATTAAGCCTATTTTGAAAAATATGTTTATAATGTGACAATATGTCAGTCATCGTGTGATAACGAAAATATGACTAGGCCTAGACTCAGGGGCGATTCTAGGATCAGACCTTTAGGGGTGCTCAGCCCCCAATGACAATATGACATGAATACAGTGCCTTGCAAAAGTGCAAACCCCCCTTGCTAATAACAGGCATGCAAACAGGTCAAGGGTGAAAAAGGTGAGAAGGATACGGCGAACTCCCGACTCTCTAGGGGGGTCCGGGGGGCATGCTCCCCCGGAAGAAAATGTATTACATTTTAAAGTTAAACGCATGAATCTGGTGCACTTCGAGAGCAAAATTGAGAGGCTAGATCTATGTAGAATCTGTGCTCTTGTAAACAATGTCATGTTCTTTTAACCATAAAGACATTTTTTGTATAGCATTGGTTCCAGAGCCAGTTGTAAAGTTGGGAAGCACGGGTAAAATGCTGTGTTGGCCACGGCCACGAACGTAGGTTATTTTGGTTTCAAAAAGGTGAGGAGTTTGCATGCCTATAAATCCCTAATTGCACTGGATAACAATTCATACATTTATGTGTTATTATGCAAAATATTGAATGAATGAAAAAACTAAAGATGTCCCTTTCTTCATTAACTTTTTAATTATTATTATTTTCAGGGGTGCTGAGATTAAATTTAGGGCTGCTTGAGCAATAGTGCTATTTTATGATTAGCTATTGTGTAGACCTTTTCTTTTTTTTTGATTGGGTTATAAGTGGCAGGCTCGACTAAGAACTCCAGGGGAGACGCGCTTGATTCCTGCCGGTTCCATAGTGAGAGATAGCCTGGCTCTGCCCTCCTACGTACTTCCGCTCAAATGTATTTTCGCTTCTGTACATAGGTCTGGCCATGAGATACGTAAGTCAGATTTTTCAGGTTGATTTTCTACCGGCGAATCAGCGAACAGAGGGAGTGGCTGAGAACGATGACGTTGATGTCGTGCACTAGTTTGAGTTGTAGGCGGCGGCGGAGAAAGATGCGAGCGAAGCTATTCTGGGGTTGTGGCAACGCTGCCGAATATCCATAAGTTAAAGCCGGAGCAAGAACAATCCTTGCTGAGTTTTGTTGGTGGTCATGATGTTGTGGCCCTCCTCCCCACGGGGTTCGGGAAAAGTTTGATTTTCCAGCTACGGCAGCTAGCTCCGTGGTGAAGGAGTTGGCTAAGACGAACGCTAGCGATTGGTTATGGCAGATCCAGAGTGGCTCTGGGCAGATCCAATAGTTTTAAACTTCAACATAGTACCCGCCTACAAGGAAGTCAACGCTTGTCAATGGAGCGAGGCCAGACTCTTATGTACAAATGCAATGTACGAGAGTCTGGTTTGGACCAGGCTAAGTGAGAGAGGCACGGCCAGAGAAATTTCGGTTGTGCACTGCGGCATATTAAATATAATATAAATAGTTTTTCCGCGTGAGAAATACGATGTGTGGCGGGAGTGCGTGACAAAAGACCGAAATGAGTGACTGTCACGCTCAATGCGTGACACTTGAGAGCCCTGTATATATCTATGGTTCTCCCCATAGACATAATAAAGAGTAGACGCTGCATCGACCGCTACTGCCTACTGGCGCTGACGAGCCGTGGGGCCGCCATCTTGGAACGGGCAACCGCTCCACTCAGTGTAGTCTGTTTGGCTGGGACAATGAGCTGTCAGCGCATTTAATTAATCATCGAACTGAATACCGAACTGATTTTCACACGGTTTGCTTTGCTGCAAAGGTCATACATGTAGCTATGATACAGGATATGGTTATTCTTTTCACAAAATACAACCAATAGTATGGTAATGTTAAATCTTACTTGTGAAAAGTAATCCCCGAGCCCTGTTTGCGATTGTCCGCCGATTTCAGCAGAAATATGCTGCACAGTGCTGGCATCTTGTTTATTCTGATGCTACGCAAATAGGAATTTGCCCTATCCAAGATGGCGTCCACATTTCTCGCGCCCAGCAGCCAATGCGGCGCCTACTCTTTATTATGTCTATGGTTCTCCCCTATTAAGCCTTGTGCTGCCTTCGGGTAGGGTTGCAAAATTCCGGGAATATTCAAAGTTGGAAACTTTCCACGGGAATTAACGGGAATTAACAGGAATAAACTGGAAATTTTGGGGTAATTTAACTGTATTTACCTTGTCATAAGCAGACATGCATGCAAACATTTATAATACAACTTTTGTGTGGACATATACATCCTACTCTCACTGCTGTAAAAAGTTGGTCTACTGTATACAAATAAACTTGGTATTAAAATGAACATGGCTTCAGTTTACCAAGTAATCAATATGCTAGGTAATAATAACAGTGTTGGGAAAGTTCACTTTCTACATGAACTAGTTCAGTTCATAGTTACATTTTTTTAACTAAGTTCACAGCTCCAAAAATGTCTTTCAATATGTTGCGAGCTATAATTGAAATCTCTGTCTGCAATACCGCTCTTGGCCTCTACGCAATTCGGCGCTCTCACACTTGCCAGGCATAGGGCTGAAATGTTCAGACGCAACACTGATGACAAAGACTTTCAAAAACAACAGAACGTTTTACGTTTAGGTTTATATTTCTGGCAGACAATGTTCCCAATCAGCTGCATTCAGGGTCCAGCTGAGCTAGGCGTGCATAGTCTTGTTCTCCACTACATTGAAGTTCCCTGTTACAAGCTTTTGCAAAAAAACTTTGGCACGTTTTTTTTCTTCTTCAAAATTCAGGAAACTTTCCGGAAATTTACCGGAAACTTTCCGCCCCTTTGCAACCCTACCTTCGGGTCACATGACCCAAAGGTTCATAACGAACCATCGTTGTGTTTACCCAATTTTACCCAATACAAAAACAAATAATTTTCTTTTAACCTTTGCAATGTGGGGGGTCTGAGACAGCCCAACGGTTAAAAGAAATGCTTCACTTTGTTTTTGTATGCGGTAAAGTTGTCGCAATATGACGGTGGGTCACAATGACTGATGGGTCAGAATTATCCGAAGATAACACAAGGGTTAAACATTCTCTGCTATAACTCAGTCCAAAATGGCGCCATCGCTACCTTTGCGCTGTCTAGTGGTGGTTGTCAAAAACACCTGGGGTGCGTTTCCCGATAACGATGGATCGTAGCTGTTACGAGGGTTCTCTACGATCAAAATAACGATCCATCGTTATTTCTTACGTGCGTTTCCCGAACATGCTCGTAAGGAGAACCATCGTACGTGTCTCTTAAGTTGCACTTAACAAGACGCTGTCCATTGTACTGAAATGTGATTCTTCTGACGCAACTTTAAAGGTCACATGCTGTTTTTGAAAGCTTTTATATAGGCCTTAGTGGTCCCCTAATACTGTATCAGAAGTGTCTTTCCCGAAATTCAGCCTTGGTGCAGAATTACAGCCACTACTAGCAGTCCCACAAGAAGCTTTCCTCAGAACGCGCTGTTTTGGTGTCTGTAGCTTTAAATGCTAATGAGGAGCGGAGGGGCGGCACCATGCGCTAATGTTTACAATGGATGTATCGCAATGGCTGTAACCCCGTTGCTGTAAGATGCCTCGAATTTGCCCATTCTCATCTGATAACCCTGGTTTGCAGAGGTACACACTCAGTCATTTCAATGAGGGGAAAGGTGGATATCGCGCGCGCCATAACACCAACAGCGGAACGGTTATCCAAATAACAAAGAAGTGTACAACACTCACGTACAGCATGTGTATTCACACACATACTTGATGCTATCTACCTTGCGACATTAACTCAGCTGTTAGCTGCAGAGCTAATGTTACAGCCACATTCTAAGGGTAGCATGCTAGGTAACCATATACAGTCAAGCTACAAAATGATATAGCGTTAGTTAACTTACTTGTCCGAGGTTAGTAGCTGGACGAAGGAGAGTTAGTACTGATCCAAAATTTAATTTCAGCAAGGCCAATTTTGTATTAGTTCAAGTTGAGGAAACAGTCGTGGCTGAAGTGTTTGGCGCAGACATACAAAACAAATGCGCCTACAACAGAAGTTGTGTAGGCGCATTTCCAGCGAAAATAAAATTAAGATACTGATTGTTTAGAGGCTCGGATGAAGGAACTACAAAAAGACTTGTGTTGATTTGTACATCCAAGAACTGTTAAGCTTCGTTCGTTTGCTAGCCATGATGTCTCTGCAGGAAAACACGATATTGCACTCGCCCTTGCACGATCGTAGCTCAGTTCCTCATGGGCGGGCCGGATTATCTGGGCGGGCACAGCAGAGAGAAGGGCGGTAGCCTGGCTCCTTGTGACGTCAATAAAAGGAGATTTTCAAACCGAGCGTTTGAGCCTTCATTTTCTCAAAGGCGGAGAAGAACACCCAGGGCTTGGTTTACACCTATCGAAAATTCTAGCCACTGGGGGACCAAAGGCAGGCTAGGGGAACTCATATTAATGTTAAATAAACTCCTAAAGTGAAGTTTTCATGTCATGTGACCTTTAATACTTTCAAATTAAAACGTTAACCAAAATAATTGACGAATTACGGTACACAAAAAATATTTTCTGGCGCTAAAGAACATTTTACATTTATTATAAGCTACTTATTTTAGTACTTTTCAATGTACATTGTATGATGCTACATGAAGGCAAAGACAATAAAGTGAACGTGCAAACTATGCTGCATCTGAGTTTTACACCGGTGTCAGTTCCCTGCAATCAGCGTGACGAGTATAAAAATGCTCAGGTAACGCCCAAACCTATCTATGAAAGACCAATGGCGTCTGACAAGAAAAGAAAGGCTGGCTTCAAGGCCAAAGAAATCTATTCTATTTTCAAAGGTGCCCACACCAACAAAGAAAAAACTAAGCTGTGGGAGGAAATTGCTACAAAACTGACGGCAGTCAGTGGGGTCAGGAGAGGGGGAATTGACGTCAGAAAAAAATGGCAAGACTTCGCCAGTCTTTCAAAAAGAAAGGCTGCAGCAGTGAGGGCTTCTCTAAGCCAAACTGGCGGTGGCCCAAGCTCTGCCACATCTCTGACACCAGAGGAGGAGAGGGCAATACACATCATGGGTGTCACTTCCACTGATGGAATCACTGGGGGGGTGGATATCCGGGGGGGTGTTTTGCCCACAGCCAGCACCTCAAGAGCACATGAAGCCTGGTCCCCCGGTCTCCCCTGATCCCCCCTGGTCCACCGGTCTCCCCTGGTCCCCCGGTCTCCCCTGGTCTCCGGTGTGCTGCAGACGGTGGTCTCAAACGCATCCAGGTTCAAGACCACCTGTGCCTGCAGCCAGGATCTGGTGGAGCTCGAAAGAGAACAAATCTACATCCTGAAAGGAATTCAGCAAACCCTTCAGGACTCAGCGGCCAGGGATGCAAGGTACCAGGAGGAGGTTTTGGAAATCAAAAGGGCTCACCTCCAAATTGACGAAAATAAGCTCTTACTGGAGCAAATTAAATTTGAGAGGCCCTCCATTTCTGTGCCAATTCTTCTGCCCAACCAACAAGATAGTGTATAGGTGAACTTACAGCCTAAGCATACAATGTTCATTTTAATTAAGTAAAAGCTAAATTGTGTATTGTAGTCTATCATATATTCAGTGTTCCCTGTCCCATCCTTACATGCTTTTGTTTTTTCATCTTATAGATCCAAGTGAGGAGCAGGAGCAGGGAGAACAAACTCTCCAATAAAACTAATATTTCTCTGATATCTTGTGCCTTGGTTTTTAACTCTTCTTGATACTCCACTTTCCATGGGCAAATCTATAGGATTCCTATATTTACTACCTGATTGAGCAACAAGGTAAAAAACCATGCATATAAATGGTATCGCACATGCCATGCAGCTAGCAGCCTAAATAATACAATGTACAAATACAAGCATCTCAATCTCCAACATATTTACTGTCTTATTTTCTAGTGTTGACTATATCTACAATCTTGCAATAATAGGCCAACAGCTTTCCAAGACCATGTTTGCAATCTCATGATTCCCACATTGGCCACAAATGACAATGTGACAAACACATAAGTATTGAATACCCCATGTCTTCAACATGGAACCATTGTTTCCAACATGAATAATCAACTCTACTTTAATTGATGGTTGATCAATTATACTCATTATGAGTGTTAGATGTGTCAGATGACTCTAATCAGTTTAATTGACATACAGACCCGTCCATTAGATTCTCACGATATATAAAAGGAGAGGTCTAGCCTACTTCTCAAGCGGAACATGGCTGCAATACAGCAGATAATACGATTGAGAGCGAGAGAGAGAGCGACGGCGGCGGCCCAGAAGTAGGCTGGTAAGGCTCAATGCCTTTGTGAGGACAACGATGAGTCCACTGGACATCCTCGAGGATTCTGCCATCCAACATAAATACCGGCTCAGGAGGACTGACATCATGATGCTCCTAAACCTGGTTGAGGCAGACCTGCAGAGGCCAACCAGGAGGTCCTACGCACTCACCCCTGCAACCCAGCTACTGGCAGCGCTGCGTTTTTATGCCACTGGCAGTTTTTTTGGAGGTTCTTGGCGATGGATATGGGCTCTCCAAGGCCTCAGTATCGAGATCCGTGGAGGCTGTAACATCAGCACTACTTCGCCACATCCCAGACCACACCCAATTCCCCACAACAAGAGGGGACAAGTCTGCGGTGCAGGATTTTTTTTTTGTGAAGCATAACATTCCCCAAGTCATTGGGGTAATTGATGGCACCCTCATTCCCATCCTCACCCCTTCCAATGAGGGCCATGTTTATTTTTGTAGGAAAGGCTATGCTGCCATCAACTGCCAGGTTGTCTGTGACCATCAGGGGCTCATCACTGATTTTGTGGCAAGATGGCCTGGCAGCAGCCACGACTCTTTTGTTTTTTCAAACTCCTCTGTTGGCCAGGAGGCACAAGCTTCCAGGGATGGATGGCTGCTTCTCGGGGACAGTGGGTATCCATTGAGGCCATACCTTTTTACACCTGTTGCCAACCCCCACAACGAGGCTGAGGAGAAGTACAATGAAGCTCACCGTGTGGCCAGGAGTATCATTGAGAGGACTCTTGGCAGATGGAAGATGAGATTCCGATGTCTCCACAAGTCGGCTGGAGGTCTTCTTTTCCACCCATCAAAATGTTGTGCAGTTATTGCAGTAACTGCAATGCTGCACAACATAGCTGTAAGAGCTACAACAGTGCCATACAATACATAATACAATGAATACCATGAAATGTAGCATGTTGTAAGTGTTTATGTAGTCTTGGGTCTTCCTCTTGTTGTGTTTAGTGGAGACTTATAATCGACACTGGCTAACCCTGAATGGGGTAGCCCTTGCAAGTGATCCCCAAAAACTTTATATAAAAGTAATACACAACATCCGAGTTTTAAACATCTGATGCTATAATGTGTTCCAGGTAGAGAGTGTAAGTTGTCTTGTGTCTACCACTTGTTGAGTGTACTGTAGACTGAGCTGGCCTGTTGAAGGGACCCTGAGCTGACTGGAGATGGTAGACTGAGCTGGCTGAAGATTGGAGACTGAGCTGTGCCAACATAATCAAACAAGCAAGGTCTTGGTCTGCTCTAAAAGTTATTTCCCGACCTTTAACCTTCGTCCTTGTCTTTCTTGCTCTGACATCTAAAGATTGTTTTTTAATCTCTTCACTCTATAGCCTTTATTGTACAAACTCTACAAAGGCATTGTCTCCTCTCTCTTCAGCCTCAAAAAGGTCACTGACAACAGCATCTGAAGCTAGTTTGCATGATGTTATGTGACTTTCTTCCTCCAAGGTCTGGTCAAATGGGTTGATCATACATTTGATTGTTGACATGATGTTTTAAATATCCTTTTTATCTTTTCATGATTCATGCAGTTCACTGTGTTGGAATGATGTGTTGCATCTATGCACTGCATCTTTGTTGAGGGAGAATCCAGTCAGTCCAACTTTAGTTTTGGAGTCTCTGTTGGCTGTTTGCTCCATGACTTGATCACAGGCAGTGTTTGCAAAACCATACTCCTTTTGTCACTGAGTAACAAAATCCCCAGATTGTACCTGTAGGTATATGCAAAATATGTGTCCTCCAGACTGTTCATTTCCAGCCAGTAAGAAGAAAGACATCTTGCATAGTTTACCTTATCGTATGAAAAAAAGAACATGGGAGCAGACACTCGGATGACAAGAGGGGCATTGTATTCCACATCAGATTATAGGTCTTCTTTGTCCTGCCCGTCCTCTCCTCTGCCCTGCCCGTCCTGTCTGTGCTTTTAATAAGCATGCAATGTATGTCAACTCATTTTCAAATAAAATGTGGTGCATTTAGATTGTAACAGCAAAATTGATTTTGCAGTATGTTATTTGTAAACACTGACCCCACTGTACATCTTGCCATACAAAATACAGAGTTTCATACACACCTTCTGTTTGGAAAACCTTCTCCAGAGCTGCATTTTCACTCCTCTTACGTGCTTTAGCTATATTTGTTGTGTTGGTGAAGTTACTGTAGCACCCTTGTGAAATCCAACATTACCTAGCATATGGTTCTGAGATGCTGAATTTAAGTTGAATCTTTCCACTGCTTTTTCTGCAAGAATGCTTTCCTTGCTGTCAAAAGTTTGCAATTGCAATGGACTCTGAACAAACTTGGACCAACTAGATTCAGTAAATGGGTAGATTAAATTGTTTGGTTTGCTACCTACATGCATACAGCATTCCATGATTGCAACTACTTGTGGCTTTGAATACACTGCTAGCAATACAATTAATTGTGCACATGCGTGTATTATGCTAATGAGGTTCGTTTTCCAACTTGCCAAGTGTGCAGAGATGTCAATACCTACTCTTGACTAATTATAATTACGTATGACATTGATTCATGTCATTATTATATGTTTAGGCGACACACACTAAAAACAATACTGTACATTTATCTGAACAATGTTCTGAACATTTCATTATCACTTAACTGTTAACTTTCTCTGATGACTAATAGCAGCGCAATAATATAACAAATATGCTTTAAGTGGAATGTTGCAATGTTTCTTTCGAGAATACCTGGATGACCCATTTGTTTTACTTTTTTCCATACATTTGAAGCCCAGTCACCCACTGACAATATCCTACCGGCTCACTAAAATGCACGTGAATGTTTACTTCCTACTTTACTCGCCTTGAATATCGGGGTATACGATTGGTGGATTTTATGAAGATGTTTAATCCCAGCTATCCACCCAATCGACAATGAGAAGCGAATAGGAACATTCACGCGAATTTGGCCGCTGCAAATGGATCGGCACCCTTCGGGGCTCCGTAGTACGAATTTTGGCATCACGAGCACGTCAAATTACTGCATAGCCTTTTGGTGGTTGATGTTTTTCGGTAATGGCGTAGGCTAGTGCGGTTGCAACGTTGTAAATGTGTAGTGAGTGGAAGGCAAAGTCTTCGCTTTAATGTCAGGACCACTCATTGTAGCCGCTGTCATCGGCGGAGGAATAATCATATTTTTACGTCGTATGTTCCCTAGAAATAAGTCTGTACATTTGTTGCAGTATCCTGTCGATATAATGCGAGGAAAAACTGTTATCGTGACCGGAGCAAACAGCGGCATAGGAAAGGCCGTAGCCTGGGAGCTGCTAAAACTCAAAGCTCGGGTGATCTTGGCCTGTAGGGACCCACAAAAAGCTGAAGAGGCGGCTGAGGACATGAAGAAACAAGCCGGCCCCGATCAAGGCGAAGTGGTCATTAAACAACTTGACCTTGCATCCCTTAAATCGGTACACAGTTTTTGTCAGGAGATCATTAAGGTTTGTAATGTTTGACATTCACTTGGCCTACACATCGGTCACTCATTGTTGACAATGACACTTGTGTGGATGGTTCGGGGTTATCCTTTTCAACCATGATGATATTTAGGTTGTTAAAGCTGTATTGAGATGGCTCCTCTTTGGGTCTGCTGGCCTGTGTGGAAACTTCTTCACTCTATCCTTTACCTTGTACTGTAGCCTATATCTAAACGTTCAGTGGGATACAGAGGCACTATTTTTAAATTTAACCAAAATAATGTACATAATTAATGTAATAGAAAAAATACAAAAACAGACAAAATATATATTTTTCTTTGATCCTGACAGGATGAGGTCAAGATTGATGTCCTCATCAATAATGCAGGAGTCTACCAGTGTCCTTACACCAAGACAGAGGAGGGGTTTGAGATGCAGCTGGGTGTCAACCACCTTGGCCACTTCTTCCTAACCCACCTTCTATTGGATTTCCTAAAGGGCTCTGCCCCCTGTCGCATTGTGGTGGTCTCCTCCAAGCTTTACAAGTATGGTCACATCAATTTTGACGATCTCAACAGTGAGAAGGAGTATAATAAGGCTTTCGGCTACAGCCAGAGCAAGCTGGCCAACCTGCTGTTTACCCATGAGCTCTCACGCCAGCTGGATGGCACCGGAGTAACTGTTAACGCCCTCACTCCTGGCATCGTGAGGACCAGGCTGGGCCGGCACATCCATATTCCCTTTCTGGCCAAGCCCTTTTTCTACCTGGCCTCTCTGGCCTTCTTCAAGAGCCCACTGGAGGGAGCCCAGACCCCACTTTACCTGGCCTGCTCCAGAGAAGTGGAGGGTGTGTCCGGAAAGTGCTTTGCCAACTGCCAAGAGGAGGAACTGTTGCCCAAAGCCATAGATGATCATGCAGCCAGGAGGCTGTGGGACCTGAGTGAGAGAATGGTTGGCCTAAAGAAATGAGAGACCTATACTAGATTTTTACTAGGGCTGTCCCCGACTAAGATTTTCTTTGGTCGACCAAGACTCGACTAAACACTTCTGAAAATCGACTAATCGAAATTTGAAACGTTTTTTTTTAAATAAATGTCACAATGTTTTTCATCCAACCCTTTTTTGTGATGTTTTACCTCACTGTTTTAAGAGATAATACCAGTCAAGTGTTCACACTTGACTTCTTTTTTTTTTTTTAAGAGCTGCCTTCAGGGCCTTTTGAGCGCCTTTTGCCTTTTCAGAAAAGCGCTGGGTGACGTCAAGCGCCTTTCTGACGAGAATTCTGTAACCTGAACGGGAATCATACATTCTAGCGATACATTATTATCCGTTATTTTCCGTTGGTTACTTATTGACAGCTAGCTACTATGACGAATAAAATGCAATTACTTGATTTAGCTTTGGCATTTGAGGAGCCATAGCCTGTTAACTAAGGTAGAAGGTTACTAGGGAAGGTACACAAGTACCTACTCTCCTCGTCCTGATTGGTCAGTTGTCAGAAAGGCGCTTGACGTCACCCACACTTTTCTGAAAAGTTGAGAAAATTGAACTGAAAAAGGCGTCGTGCGCTGCGCTTTTTAGAAGTTTTTAAAAGGCGGCCGCTTTTTTAAAAAGGCGTCCGCCTTTTTCCTTTTCCCATAGGGTTGCATGTAAAAACCTCTTACAGGGTTGTGCGCAAAAAAACAAAAACAAAGCGCAGATTAACGAAAGGGAAAACAGTAACACCTTTTCTTTTAAATTATATATTTTTAGAGTTGCTTTATTTGTCTTAAATAATATAATCTACAATTTCTGTTGAACATTTCTTTAATTCAGCAATGGTGACAGAAGCGGGAATCAGATCTCACACTGCCATACGGCAGCTCGACTAAAAAAAATCTTAGTCGACCAAGAGTATATCGACCAGAAAATCGACTGAGTGGGGACAGCCCTAATTTCTACATACTTAACTTTTCCACTTTTACCAGTGAACTTTGATATCATGGATATTGCTGGGAGATTTGGGGCTTCAATGGAACATTATTAGGACATGCTGCATGCATGATGTGTGTGTGAGAGTTAGAAAGGTTTGCTTTGAACCTTAATGTGAACCTTCACATTAACTGTTTCAGAATATATTTAACAGTTCTTGCTGTATATGAACAGCCAGTACAGACATTAAATGATGAACATCAGGAAACGTAGAAAACTGTGCCTTCATATTTGCTGGTATTGTGTTTTCTAGGAATTTAAACATCTAAGTGTTTTGATTTGTTTTGAAACTTGAAAATAAATCTGCAGATACAGTTGCTAGCAGCTGCTTAAGCAGCTCATCAAAACACTGGTGGTCTGTCATTGTGTTGCAATCTGTGTGACTGGATGGACTGACACAATGATATTGAATAAGTGAATGTTCTGTTCTAGAGTCCTAAGATAGTGTTATAAGTAATTCCCTTTGTGCACAAAGGGGATGTAGCCACTAGGCTTTGAATTCAAATGTCAAATTCGGCTTTACATGAGTCAACTAGAGTCGACAGTGTAGACAATTTATTAACACACGTGTTGAGGTCAAATTCTAATGAAAGGTTCTCCTATTCATATTCAGATCTTTTAGATTGTGTACATTTTCCAGACTTTATTAACATGTGTATTTTTATTGCACACATTGTATTTTGGTAGTCTTCAATCCCGAGTGTGCGATTAATATTTGATGCATTTAGTTTTATCTCAACAATCTTGTATTTCCAATTTCCTGACACACACATGCACCCAAAGAAAATGTATCCTTCCCAGAACATTTCAAATAGTTTTGGCATCTTTTGTACTTTATTAGGTAAAGGAAACAACTAAAATATAGAAACATACATCATTAAGTCAAAGAGGGTGACAAGTTGGCATCCAAATCTGAGGTAGGAGGGGACAGGGAACCCTTCAGTGGAAATTCAGAAATAATGGCATCCGATGAGACATCTGTGTACATCTTAAAAAATGTAATGAATAACATAAGCCTACACATCAAGCATATATTAATGTAGTAAACGTTTGTGAAAGTATTTAAGCAGTACTATAATAAGTACTAAATCATTATTCACTGTCATTTTAGGACAATTCACTGCCTCTGCTTTCTTACTCGAACACTCTTGTGTTAAAGTCCTGCACAGTTTCAGCCTAGAAAAAGAAAACAAAAAATATCTTCAGTGTATTCTTTTCTTACTCTGCATGTTGAAAGCTGTTCTCTTGACATTTACTGAAATTTACAAAGTCCATTTCAATAAATCTTAGTATTAATGAATGATCAGATTAAAATATTTAGCGAAATGCTACAAACAAATTGTATCACTGATATTTTTATAAAAATATTCAGTAATCCTAATAGGGTTATTATTCTGATTAAAGAGGTGTAAATATTTGAGGACTACCTTTAACTGCATACACATTTGTACTAAGCACATCAACCTCACAGTTATCTTCAGATATGAATTTGGCAATTAATGCCTCAAACTAACTAAAACAATCATATTCATTCATGCCAGTTGTTCTGTACTGGATGCTAACTTGTCTCAAATCTCCCACCTGTACACTCCATCATGCTCTGATTCCCATCACACTATACATGTGGTTGGCAAGCTCTTCCCCAAGCAACAATAACTCCAGTTATATGTGATCTATAGTGGTTTATCCCTTTTCGTACTTGCAGTAAATCAACCAAAGCTTAAATATGTCCAACGCAGGTGCCCTATATAAGAGTGCACCAGCCTGCTGCTCATTCTACCAAAACTATTAAAAAACAGCTGGGTTGAAATAAGGCAAGCTGGGATAGCAGGCCTATGGGCGTCCGCTCCACTCAAAGAACCATTAGGTGTGTTCGACTTCATACAGCGGCGGCGGCGGCGGGCTGCAGGCGGTGCCGGCGCTGCATGAAGTCGAACGCACCTATTGTTCTATATTGTGGAGCTCCGCCCCACAGGGAGCTCTGCTCCTATTGGTTTAGGCAGAGCGAGCCAGGCCAGATATACTCCCAGCGTACAAGTACATGTTCCATAAATCGAGTTTACAAAAAAAGTCAGGCTTATGTCAGTTACTTTCCCTTACATGAAACCTGGCTTATTCGGTAAACTCACTTTGT
This sequence comes from Thaleichthys pacificus, assembly GCA_023658055.1. NCBI lineage: Eukaryota > Metazoa > Chordata > Actinopteri > Osmeriformes > Osmeridae > Thaleichthys > Thaleichthys pacificus. The sequence continues at coordinate 3,725,245 of CM042869.1, forward strand.
GGAACAGGCCCCAGGTCCTAAAATGCTGAATCTCATTGGGGCATCCAAAGGGATCCAACTCAAAATACGGGGTATGTGCCGTGTCATTGTGCCCCTCTCCCTTTTGCACTTCAACAACAGCGTAGGTGGAGAGTAGAGTTACTGCAGTCATCATCCACAGCAGGGACATCACCGACAGAGCGGTGACTGCGTGTGAAACTCTGAATGCATGGAGAGCCTAGGCTAGTGCCTCCCTCTGTGGTGCTGAAAGGCTCTCTCTTGTCTACAGTGTTCAGTTGTATGCCTAAACAGGCAAACAGTTTGTCCACGGTTTGTTCTTTTTACAGTTGACAGTGAATTCCAACTGGGTGATGGGATTCAGCAGTGAGACCATGTTCTGGAAAGCCCTGTCCGGAGACTGGGCTAGAACCAGCAGGTTGTCGAGGTATGCCAAGACGCGTATAGACGCAGCAAAGTGCTGCGTGATGGCAGACGCTAGCAACTCTCGTGTCACAAACCGGCATTGTGCCGGCATTTTTAGATGCGTACGTGGCAGACTCAGTTGTTACACCAACACCATTGAGTCGCTGATGACCAGCATTTTCAGATGCAGATGCTGGTGACATTGGTGTCGAATCAAGACTGTCAAGTTGCTACGTACTGGCATTTCTACATGTGGAAGCTGGCGACATTCGTGTCATATAAACACTTTGAAGTTGCTGCATACCTCTCCAAGCTGGGGCTGGAGGTCGGGACTGGGCCCCCCTTACCGGGGGCACCGTCAGATGCCTTTTAGCTGGGCCAGACTCCGCTAAATGCGCAGTGCTTGATGGTTTAGTTACGCTCGATCCAGAGACCTCACGCACTAAAACTAACCTACCAGGCTACCAAACATTAGGAAAGAAGAACAATGTAACATTGGGACAGTAATAAGCACTGAATGCTCAGTTGACACCAACCACCGTTGTACGGCAATTGGTGGCAGGGTTGGCTCGAAGGGAGCTTGATTGTCCGGTGCTGCTTGTGGGCAAGACATCGCGCTTTGAAACAACACTATTGAGACGCTGAATATCAACCCTCTGGGATGAAACGGCAGTCTCAAGTGCAATGCCAGACACTGAATAGTCACCATTGTTTTGTTCATTTATTAACAAACATACAATGAATGAGAGATTGTAGGTGGTGAATCGTAAGGCCGGAGACGCTTGGTGTTTGTCTCCGGCTTGGGAAACCCAATTCAATTCTGGTTAGATGTTCAGGGAGATAATTGACACGTTAAAGGTCACATGACATGAAAACTTCACTTTAGGAGGTTATTTAACATTAATATGAGTTCCCCTAGCCTGCTTTTGGTCCCCCAGTGGCTAGAATTTTCGATAGGTGTAAACCAAGCCCTGGGTGTTCTTCTCCGCCTTTGAGAAAATGAAGGCTCAAACGCTCGGTTTGAAAATCTCCTCTTATTGACGTAACAAGGAGCCAGGCTACCGCCCTTCTCTCTGCTGTGCCCGCCCAGATAATCTGGCCCGCCAATGAGGAATTGAGCTACGATTGTGCAAGGGCGAGTGCAATATCGTGTTTTCCTGCAGAGACATCATGCCATGGCTAGCAAACGAACGAAGCATAACAGTTGCTCAGTGCTTGGATGTACAAATCAACACACAAGTCTTTTTGTAGTTCCGTCATCCGAGCCTCTAAACAATCAGTATCTTAATTTTATTTTCGCTGAAAATGCGCCTACACAACTTCTGTTGTAGGCGCATTTGTTTTGTATGTCTGCGCCTAACACTTCAGCCACGACTGTTTCCTCAACTTGAGCTAATACAAAACTGGCCTTGCTGAAATTAAATTCTGGATCAGTACTAACTCTCCTTCGTCCAGCTACTAACCTCGGACAAGTAAGTTAACTAACGCTATATCATTTTGTAGCTTTACTGTATATGGTTACCTAGCTTGCTACCCTTAGAATGTGGCTGTAACATTAGCTCAGCAGCTAACAGCTGAGTTACTGTCGCTATGGAAAGGTAGATAGCATCAAGTATAAGTGTGAATACATATGCTGTACGTGAGTGTTGTACACTTCTTTGTTATTTGGATAAACGTTCTGCTGTTGGTGTTATGGCGCGCGCGATATCCACCTTTCCCCTCATTGAAATGACTGAGTGTGTACCTCTGCAAACCAGGGTTATCAGATGAGAATGGGCAAATTCGAGGTATTTTACAGCAACAGGGTTACAGCCATTGCGATACATCCGTTGTAAACATTAGCGCATGGTGCCGCCCCTCCGCTCCTCATTAGCATTTAAAGCTACAGACACCAAAACAGCGCGTTCTGAGGAAAGCTCCTTGTGGGACTGCTAGTAGTGGCTGTAATTCTGCACCAAGGCTGAATTTCGGGAAAGAGACTTCTGATACAGTATTAGGGGACCACTAAGGCCTATATAAAAGCATCCAAAAACAGCATGTCATGTGACCTTTAATATCTGACTCCAATTTTAGAAATGTGCACAAGTGCGTTACCTGTAACCTGGAGCGCTAAACAGTTAATGACATGAAACTCTGGCGTAGGTAAAAATCGTCTGCTTGATCAGAGCATCTACCCTAAAGTCATTTATCTCTACTATAATATGGATTTAACCACCGACCTAGTATGTAAACCGATCACTCAGAGGCTCTGGTAAATCCCTTCGGAGCGTGGAGATCCACTGTAAGTGACTGAGAGGCCTTAAGTAAAAATCTACTTCAAAAGTCTTCAAAAATGTTTATAATCAGTATTAGCCGCATCAACCAGACTAGATCAAAGTTTTCACCGCCGTAGCGTGATAGATACGTTTCAAGGAGACCAAGTAACTTAAAATGCACAATAATAGTTTATTATCTAAATAGTAAGATAATCAATACAATGATAATGAAATATCATCAAATACAAAACATACCTTCAGAGCAATGGTTAACAAAGGTATTCACAATGAAGACTAGGTGCATAAACGCACCGGAGCTGTATCGTAAACAGAACTAAAAGTGATTGGTAAAAACTTCTTCCTATATACACCCAAACCTGACTAAAATGGGGACACCGGCCATATGACAGAAAAGTTGTCTGTCGCATACAAATTGGATCATTAATCAAGGCTGCAGTAGACGAAGTGGTGCCCTTGCAAGACAAGGGAATATGTTAAACACATGTTGGTCTGCTACAAGCACAAACTCTGTAAACCCTGTACATGTTACAGCATTAAAATTATTACTAGAATGTAATACGTAAAATAAGAAACAAAATCATATCAAATATGACATTGAAAGCTGTTTAGAACTATATTTACTAGAACACAACTTTTAATGATAATTTCAGTGTCTTCCTCGGTCAACCTTCCTCTTCAACTGTTGAGACCACCTTTCCAGAGGTGGTCATTAAGGTGTGATTGTCATTTTAGCATTCATGTCAATCAACGACTGTTCCAGACGAGTGTCTGGGTGACCAGTGACAAAGGGGCTGCCAAAACAGCCCTACAAGATCCTAGTTCTAGATCCACACCGCCAGCATGCCTCTCTCTTCTTGGTGCTTGCCTCAGAGGCCTTCAGCCAGGGAAGAACCAAGGGAGCCTATGCTGGCAGTTAGCAGTGTAGTTTCTGTAGCCACACAAAGAGAGTAATCTGTCTTCTTACAGTTGAGAAGACTACACAGGGCTCCAGACAAACTCTTTTTTAACAAGGGGCACTGTAGCCCCTAAATGAACATTTTAGGGGCAGGCAGGACATTTAGGGGCGCAAACCTTAAATCGACCTGCAACACAAATTTTCCCAATTTCAACTGTATTACTGATAAATGCTTTGGTAGTAAATAAAGAAACTACAATGACGAGGCATGTGAACGATTTTGCGAATGTCCCCTGCCATTAACAAGATGGCATCTGCACAGCTCTGAAAGAGGTGTAGCTGCAGGGGCTATCTGCTCTTATGGGAATCTGAGGTGTCTCTGCAGCTTAGCTGTCTCTGTTAAAGACCTCAGAAGGACGCCTCTTCTCAGAAAAACATACCTGTTTTTGCAGTTCCCCAATGGCAACATCCTGCCATGGGCTCTGAGAAAGCCCAATGTGATGGTGGCGGGATAGACATCTCAACAACGAAGTGAGTGGCAGGTGCTCCAGTCACAAACAAGTCTTGAAGCTTCTAAATTGATCTTTCCAGATTTCAACCCGTGCTGACGTTTTTGGGAGCATGAGCAGCGGCATGGTGCCCTCAATTAGGACACCTGCAGTGGATACATTTAAGCTTCAGTTGATTGGCTGCAAGTACACAGAGGGGTAAACCACAAGGAGCAGAGCTCCCTATGGGGAGTAGCTCCACGATATACAACTATACTAGAGCAGGGAAAGAGAAATTGACAAATTAGGGGCCTTAATCAGTTCAGCAGTGTACCATACAACTGAGCTTTGGTCAGACTGTCCTTTCGAGAAAGTCCCAAGGTGCCACATTTTTTATACTGAGGGGGACGGGGTGAAGGTGGGGGCAGTGGAGGGTTCTTCTGGGGTGGTGAACTATGCATCTCGGCCTGGTAGTGATGGTCGGCTGCCATCTCCAGACATCTCTGGGATAGGGATTCTGTGGAGCTATTGAGGCTGATGTCCACATACTCTTTTGTATGCCCCCCGGCTGCCATACTACCCTCTGTGTCCTTGGAGCTGCCTGAGTGGTATATGCTGGTCTCAGACTCCTGACTGTCTTCCTTAGCGTGGTACAGGTGGGCTGGGCTGTGGGACTGGTGCAGCCCCGGGCTGCATTCTGGGCTGGGGTTAGAGAAGCAGACTGGGTCCATGACGGCTCCAGTGTGGTGGTAGTAGTCAGCCCCCTCTTGAAAACTGCTGTAAATGGGCCCCAGGCGAATTTTGGCCGGTCGCACTGAGAAATGCTGTTCAGAGAAACTGTAAGGTGAGGCACGGCCGGGGCTGTGGTAGTGGGCACTCAGGTCCTCCACACTCAGTTGCCTCCAGCGCCCAATGAGCTCCTCCTCCTCAGGGGCCAGCATGCTGCCACGGCGACTGTCTCCATAGGCGACACTGGGCGAGGAGGACGGTGGCAGAGGCTCATAGGGCTCACTGAAGCAAGAGGACATGGTGCGGCTGTAGACAGGCGAGCTGTCATTCTGGCGGTGGCTCATCTCTGCTTGCTGGAAGCTGTGGGTCTTGCTGAAACCACCAGGACTGTCTCTATCCCAGGATGAGTCACTCTTCCTTTCATAGTCGCCCCCGTCTCTCCAGTCCATGTAGAGGGAATGGTGGTGGGGGGAGGATGCTGTGCTGCTAGGGGGACCATTGCCCTTGTCTTCAGACCCACCGCCACTGAAACTAGAATAGGAGCTGGAGGCAGCGCCTAGTGAGGCAGGGAACTTAGCAAAATGGTCCTGGGAGAAGCTGGGCCTCAGTCCTATGGAGCTCTCTTCTGGATTACTGTCTGTAGAGTTCTGGGGCCCATACAAGAACTTTCTTTGGCCATGGAGGTCCATGCTGGGCCTGCGCTCACGGTGTCGATCATCAGGGCAGTATAGGGCTGTGTCACTACTGTGCAAGTCTGACTTGTAGGCCACCTGAAGGCCTAAGCATTCACCACTGCTAATGGTATCTAGAAGAAAGCTTTGGTCCTGGGGTTGGGGGCTAGGTGAGTTGGAAGCTTGACTGCTGCATGTATCATCCGGTTTCTCTAGAACCTTGGCAATGACAGACGCAGGGACAGAGTCTGAGTAGGGAGTGTGGCAGAGAGGAGTTCCTTCCATGTGCATGGTAACACGCTCCTGGAATTCAGCAGGCAGCTGAGAGAAAGTAAAGGGTGACCATTAAATTTACCAGACCTGACCTCAGTCTATGACATGTCAATTTAAACTAGTATACATCAGATTATCTGGCATTTAATGTATTGCCAAAAAAATCACAAGAAGAAGACCAGGAAGCCTTAGACAAGATCATGAGTTTGAACTGTACCATTCTGGGTATCTTTCACAAAGAAAGACAGTGCTCCCCTAATCTTCTGTATCTGCTTCACCATAGTAACAAGTAACATACTCATTGCAGCACATAATCAACAGAAATAAACAGGAACAAGAAATTAGAAAACTAATTATTTGTATAATTAAGTACCAGGGGCCGGTTGCACAAAACACCTTAAGTTAAGATTTTCCTTAAAGTCAGAGTTAAGGTTTCCTTAAAATATAATCGGTTATACAAAGCACCCTTGAGTCTTTTCCTTAAGGTCTCCTGAAATGTTCCCTAAAGCATTTAAGGTTTTCTCCTTATCATGGTCTTATACTTAAGGATTCCCTTAAAGTTTGTTAAAACGTTGCACCAAAGCCCTTAGCAAACAAAGTAAGGAACAAAACTTAAGGTACCTCTGACTTATTCTTTACCGCAACATGGCCGAGTTTAAGGAGAAAAATTAACCCACCCCACACCTATAGCACTCTGTTAGGCTATTGTTCTGCAGTCTAAACATGAAGGCTATTTATGTGTCGGCTACCGCTGTAAGTAGCTAGACTCACGCCGGTAAATGCAGAGTAACTGTTGATCTCATTTTGATTTACACAGTAAGAAGAAGTAGCTCTCACTTAAACGTTACTGTGTAGCAACAAGACCTAAAGTTGATATCACCAGTTTTATTGGACTCCCTCCTGTAATTGGTTATCTCTTTTTTGGACATAACAGTCAAGTTATCATATATTTTTTTTATTTCTTGAATAGACCGCTTCACCAAACTCCTTGAGTTTATTTTAGTTGCAATTTCGTCCTACATTCGTTGTTTTTTTGTTTGCAGTTATTTGTGGATCAAATGTACTTTTTAGTATGTGCTTTGTTTTGTACAATATTTTCCTCCTCTGACCAATTTGGTTTTCTTGCCTTCTTTTCTTCCATTTTTTTCAGAGATCTAGCTAGAGCTCCCATACAGACAGGCTATATTTTAGTCCGGTTTTGGGGTGTATAACATTACTAAATGTAAATGACAATATCTGTTCATTTACATTTAGTCATTTAGCAGACGCTCTTATCTAGAGCGACTTATAGTAAGACACATTCTCCCTGAGGCAAGTAGGGTGAAGTGCCTTGCCCAAGGACACAATGTAATTTGGCATAACCCTAACCCTCGAACCAACAACCTTCTGATTAATAGCCTGACTCCCTAACCACTCAGCCATCTGACCCCCCCATTTAACAATCTTAGCAGTAAAATATTTTTAGCCAAGAATCGATTTAATACATGGGAGACCTTAGAGATGATGAAAAACATTGTTGGGTTTAGTTCTACTTCCGGTAGGGGTATCTCAAAAACTAAAGCCCTTTTTGACCATTTGTCACTAGCCTACAAGCTGGAGCTAACTAGCTCTAGCTTTTGTAAGGTGACGCACTAGCGATACAACTGAACAAACGCGGTCTCCGTGGAAACGGTCGAATTTTACTGCTGTGAAATCACGTTCAATGTAGTAAATCCCTTAATGTTTCACCTTAGCTAAGGAAACCATTTAAGGGATTCTGTGCAACACCCTTAAGTAAATCCCTTAGCTAAGGAGAAATTTACCCGTAAGTGTCATAATTAAGGAAAAAATGTAGGTGTTTTGTGCAACCGGCCCCAGGAATTATAAATATAAGTATTAAATATACAGTCTTGGAGTGTTGCACCAAACAATATTTAACTGGAAATAGTTTTAGAATGGGAGATTTAGCAGTGTCACAAAAGTAGCAGTTTCGATAGATTTGCAGAGTATTCACCTCAGACAACTGGGTTCTATAGTGTGACTTGTTGCACTGGAGGAGCTGAGCAGCCAGGTTGCAATCCTTTCTATAAAGATCCTGTTTCAAAATATTACACAACAATGGGAACATTAAGAATGATTGTTTTGTTTCCGAGACATCATACTGTAGGTATTTAACATGACCATACATTGTCTTTCTGCAGTTTCTCTATGGTCAGCTTGGCCTCCGTCAAGTGGTTATTAAGGACAATAACCTCTCTGCTAAGGGCTTGTTTCTCGTCGTCATGGTGTTGCGACTGAGGACAAAAGGAACTCATTAGTGAATAAAGTGATATATATTTTTATAGTCTGTTTGCTCCCTGCCTCATTTTGAATGTATTTGCTTGCAGGTGCTCTGAGGCAGGGACTGCTTCCCCTTGAACCACTCCACCAAAGTCAAACCTATTCTCATATCTATGGTAATCAACACATTAACATGTGACTGTCTTGACTGAACTGGAATTGGTGGTCTATGGGGTTACAAGTCGTATGAGTTTACTATGACAATGAGACAAAATCAGCTACTGATTACAGAGGTACTCATTCTTCAACTCAAAAAGCATGCATTTGTGATTAATATATTACTCATTATTGATGCCTTTGATTCAAGTTTTAAATCTGCATTAGAAAAATATCAGGTATAAGAATGTGATGAGAGAAAGTCAGAGCCACTATTCCTTAATACTATTTTCTTTTTGCCCCTTACATACACCTGATTATCATTATTAGTGTTGTATTTTCCTTAAATCTACAGTAGGAAAGGTCATATGACCTTGAGACGAAATCAGTTGTCTATTCAGAGACAGTCATACAATTCTTGATGGTAGTTTGGTTAATTGTACCTCTCCTGAAGCAAAGCTGTGTATGACAAATGATTAAATGCACAGGGCGTGTACAAGCTCATTATTCTGCTATTGGAAAGAGGACAGTTTACTGTAAAAGGCTGTAATTAACGTCAGCTTCCCCAACAACCATGCATTCAAATTCCAAAACGTTCAGTGGTTTCACTACTTTTTCTAAACACAATCACTTTCCTGCATCCCCAATGAACATATTCTGGTGCACACTTACACACTCTTACAAACACTTGTACTGACATACATTATAGGATCAAGGGTTTTATAACTTACATTTCTGTGATTCTTCTCCTCCAGATCTTGATTGATCCTTTGCAGTGCTGAGTAGCTGCTTTGTATTCTTAGAGGTGTTAAAAATAACAGTGCAGTATACACACACACGCACACACATACATATGTGATTAACTAATACAACTGAATAATAACCTTTGGCGTGTCAGAAATGAAGTCAGTGATATGCAGTAGATATGGCACACCTGCGTAGTTTTTCTGTAAACTTTTCAAGCTCTTCCTGGGCCCTGCGGAGCTCTGTCTCCAGATACTGGCGTGTGGAGTCAAACTCACTTTCCAGCAGCTCAAGCTTGTGGGTGGTATAGGACAGCCGCTTTCGCAAATCCTCCTTCTGCTCCTGCAAAGAACTGCACACATAAGCCACACATCATTTATGTATGCAAACGTATGTAGATTAAATGAGTATTGATCCATTTATCTTGTTTTTCTAATTGTGCCATTCGATGATGGGGAGATAAACACAAAGGTGGTTTCCCATATGTTATCCAGTTAAACAGGACAACCAGGGTTGTTTTAGAACACATATAGTATATACTGGACACACAGTATATCCTGGATATGATAGCAGGGCAAGTGTGAGAAGAAAGAGAAAACGCACCCAACTTTTACGAAGTGGCTGTAGCAGACTGATGGACAGATGGAGGAATAATAGTAATGACAGTATCAACTGGTGGAAAGCAGATTAGAGAGCAGCTGAGAGAGACATAGATGGTCATCCGACATCCTCTCACTCATCTCTGTCTTAATGACAAGATAATTTTGTGGAAGGGGTCTAACAGGATGTAGGAAGATGAGAATGGATTCCTTTCAACAACTTAAGTGGACACGTGGAGTTGTTAGACAATTTACATTAATATGTATTGTTTTAGCAATAATGGAGGAAATCTTGAATGTGATACATTTAAAATACATATCAACAAACAAAAAATCACCACCAGACACACATATGCACACAAAAAGCATTTACAAACAACAAACAAACCAAACAATAACTACGCAGTGGAGTGATAACATTCTCTAATTGCCTCAGGTGATTTTATTTTCAGACAATGCCTTGAAAACCTTGTTTTCACCCCACCCAGCCAGGCGTGGACTGAAAAACACAAGCTCCTGTTTTGTAGCATAAAATTAGTTTATAATGTAATCTACTTAAAGGAATCCAAATCCCACATTAGTGACTTGTCAAAATGGGATCTGAGTCATAGGACTATAGTGTTTTTATGTAAGGGCAGCATGGTGAAATGATGAGGTGGGATGACTAGATTTGGAGGACGGCCTCCACCTCCATCTGAATGGATGGTTCAGAGGTGAAAGGAACAACCTCTGTGAGTGGATAGTGCATGGCTTTCAAAGTGTTTGCTCTTACCTCTTTTTTTGATGGTTACCACCATTTCTGGGGACTTTTAGGGAGGTTTTGCCGATATATATTTTTTTCATTGTTTGTCTGTGTTCACAACTTCTCATGTGTAATGTGGATTCGACACAGGGAGTGACTTGGGGTGTATTTCACACTGGGCTCAGCTAAGTTGTGTGCCCTGAAGAATGAATGACTTGTCTACCTGTGTTGATCCTGCCAAACAGATCAAAGAGACAGGTTGGCAAGAGTTAGAACCTACTGAATTAAACAGTAATTATACGTTAAACTCAGCAGTTCAAAAACCATTTTCATATGTTTATCTGGTGTCTATGCATGCAGGCAATAACTGACATTTCTTTAAACCAGTTTAACAGGTGAGCCACTTGTGAAAATATTTTTCCTCCCACCTCATTTGCGTCCACAGGTACAGCAGTGATCACGCAGACAAACTGTGTGGGGGATGAGCTGAGACAGAGTACCTTTTTTCAATTATTAGAGATGGACTTGCATTGCTTAAGCATTATGGTTAAGGCCTTTTTTCTCTCAAACACATACACACACACGCACACACACCAAACATACAAGTAAAGAAGACTAAAGACACACATAAAATACCATAAGCGTTCACATACATGAAATGGATACACATACAGGACACACACACACACTCTGGCCCTTGAGTAGATAGGAGTCACGGAGACATGTCCCCTCCAGATGGGGACAGTTCACCCTTACAACTGGGCCTCATGCTAGAAGCTCTAGATGCTCCCCTATTCATCCTTTCCCAATGTGTGCGCATGGAATGGTATATTCATGCACTTGCACTTTTGCATCTCAGCAGGATTGCCTGCTCAATCTCAATTTCCCTGTGACAGAAATGTATGTCTGCCGGCACCTTAAAATACCATTGACAGCTTATTTCTATTCATGTCAAATGCTTACTCTATTTACTGCAGTGCACTCCCTGACTGGCTTTTCTTATATTGGTTGAAACAGAGTTTTTAAAATTCAGATTGAGCTACCTCCTACTCATATCCCATGCTGGCATTCGAGAGGAACGCTAGAGATGAAGGTGCCAAGAACACAAGGTGTGGGCTGCTACTCAGATCTGCCTTTCTGCTGCAGAGAGAGAGAGGGGGAAAGGAAGAGATAAGAGTAGAGTGGAAAAAGAAAGATGGAAGGAAAGAAGATAGCCTGGCATTGCCAAGCCAACTCACAAATGCGTATTTGCAATGGGCGCAGACCAAATGCCTCTGGATGCAAATGGTTACAATTGGATTGATTCAACTTGTAGGAGCCAAACATTGTTTTGAGTTTATTTATTTGAGTTGATTATTTATTATCTGGGCGTGGCAGAGAGGGCAAACAGTCTTTTGTCTGTGCAGTGCTATGCGGTGCAGGATTTTTCTGAATACATTTGTTTATTTATTTCTTATGTCTTTGAGTTATCTGTAAGACATTAAATGGACGTTTGACCAACAGAATCCACAACTACTCACCGGCATTCATCTGCATGCACCAAGACAACAATATTCAACCATCACTAATAGCAAAAAAAGGAAAAGGGAGAACTATTACACAACCAATCAGAGTAATGAAACGACTTATTGGATGTTTACGAAAATGCCTCAACAGCGCTCCTCATTGTATTTAGCACACCCTTAAACGGCGATTGGCCCGACATGATACTGGTCTCATTGCAATCTCTTTCAATGGGAGGTTGATCAGACCTATCTGCCAGAGCAAATAAAACATGAGCCGGCTGATTAGTCTGGTTGCCAGGATAAAAAGAAGAGGGAATGAAAGGAAAATAGAGCGAGAGGGGGAAAAGAGAGACAGAGGGGTAAAGCAAAGAACAAAGGAGTGCTGGTGAGCATAGTGCTCATCAATTCAGTCTTTTGACCCTCTCTGCAGGCAACACCACACTCCTAAACAATGTGTGCATGAGCGCATGTGTGTTACAGTGTGTGTGGAACTTATGTCAAACACTATTAACATTGGTCCTGGCATATCAAGACAACATCTAACCACCTCCAACAGTGAGAGATAATTACTGGAACAATTTGGAGAAACAAATAATCAGGCCACTGATTCAGAGACACATTTGGGAAATTTGATGGAGCAAGGCTGGTGGTTAGAAAAACAACACAACTACATTACTACTCACATACACACACAAAAAAACACATGCTGTTAAGAAGTTCTCGCCTTCAAGCAAGAAAAGTGTGTTTTTGTGCAGAGAAATCTTGGATACTTATTTTTTTCTCCATAAAGTTAGCAGCGTAAGTGAACAGTAATTTGTAACCTTTCTAGTACACAGTCACAGATTATCATCTAAGAATGGGTCACTAAAGGTTTGTTTTGAAGCCAGTAAAAAAAACTTTGTCATGGGAACTGATCTTGAAGTGAGCTTATATTGTAATGGCGATGCTGACTATGGACAGAAAGAGACAGCAATTAAAAAATGTCAGTAAAAATAGACAGAGGTTACTAACCACCAGAATACATTGCTCGTGAATGCAGCTCAACTGGACTGGTAGAGAGCACAACTAAACAGCAAAGCAGCCGCTCTCTCTAGATTGTGTTCAATACAATTAAATGTTTCGATTTGGCAGACAGTTTCATCCAAAGCGACATACAAATAGGACATATATGTTAGCCTGGGTGCCAGCCCAATTTAGCCCCGCCCACAAACAAATTTGGTCGGGAAGTTGGGTCTGGGGTCGCTAGTTTTGGGAAAAACTATGTCCGAACAGGAGCTGTTTGGACCAATCAAATTGTCAGGGCGGGCTTTATACGATGATGGACAGATGATCAACAGTAACGTAATCAACCACGTCACCAAAGAGCGCTTGGGTTGAATTTGTTTTCAACAAACATGGCTGCCGCTGGAGAGCTGAGATGTGATGATTCTTCCATCGAGTCTGTTTTAGAAGACATCGACAGCGCATTAATTTTGAAAGAGGAACAGAGAAACGCAATCAAGGCATTTGTCGATGGAAAATATGTTTTTGCCGTCCTTCCTACGGGATTCGGTCAAAGTTAACATACTACGTTGCTCTGATTGGTTGTAGGTCTATCCAATTGAGCGAAGAGGCATTTTTTTCAGGGTTCGGTTGAAACACGCCCCATACTCACAGCCCAACGGAGCGGTATCAGATTCATATTCTGACTAGAATTATGAGTATGACAACGTCAGGCTACATATATGTAGAAAGTACAGCAGAAATCAAGGATCAGAGGAGCATAGTTCTAAGGTGGTTAGAGTCAAATGAACAGTCTGTATGCACTGTGCCAATAACATCTCAACTACCAGGCAAAGTGCAACAATAACAACATCTCTACTGCAGTGTGACATTCATATTTCAATTATAATATTGCATAGTACAGTGCAACAAAAGCAGCATCATAGAAATGCAAAATCACAAACAATTTAGTTGATGCAGCCAAGATAACAATTCAAGTTGAAAACAGATATAATCGACGGCAAAGTCTATGAAAAAAATGTTTTCTTTACAGTACTGTATGTTGTCTAAAGGGAGTCAGATGGCTGAGCGGTTAGGGAATCGGGCTAGTAATCTTAAGGTTGCCAGTTCGATTCCCGGCTGTGCAAAAAATGACAAGGCACTTCACCCTACTTTCCTCGGGGGGAATGTCCCTGTACTTACTGTAAGTCGCTCTGGATAAGAGCGTCTGCTAAATGTAAATGCAACACCTTTTATACAGAGTACCATCGGATTTATGATGACTTCTAAAGAACTTATATGGACTGCAGTCCATACAATCATCCATATATATAATATCCTCATAAATCATAAATCTGATGGTACACTGTATAAAAGGTGCTGTGTTTAGACAATGTAAAACAAAGATAAATTATCTTTATGTTTTCATTTATTACTTCCTTTAACATAACTATATACGAAAACAATTCCAACCATTTAAAACACTAGTAATAAAGAGTATTGAAATGATCTGTAAATTGTTTTTAGAGAAATTGAGAGAAAAGAGCTCTGGTTGTATACTAGCTTGAAACAGAGATATTCACACTGCTTCAGTAGCTCATTACTCATCCAAACCAGTGCACTCTCAGAGTCTAGGACTACAGTTTCCCAACTCACTTCTTCATTCACAGCAGAATTAGGCCTTAAGGCCCTCACTCCAATCTGTCTCGATCTAAAATATACATCCACACCTCCGGCAGATTTCGTAAAACCGGAAGTCCCTCAAAAAGTAGCTGGAAATGTATTTATCACAGAGTTGATGAAACTGGAACTTAGAGACACTGGAATGCTGGGTGTCAAGTGTGCATCAGTACGGCTGCTCTGGGGGCTGCATATGATCTGTGTCTCTCTGTGTGCAAAGCTTTTCTGACTAGTAGGTGTCGGTCTGTTATTTGGAGTTACTCGTTTACTCATTTTCTACAAAACAAAATGAAGAGGAGTGAGAGACGAAGGAAGGAAGGAAGGAAGGAAGGAAGGAAGGAAGGAAGGAAGGAAGGAAGGAAAAAGGAGACTAACCTCCTCTGTACCTTTATTGGCCATTGTGATTTTTTTGAACTGATACAGTTAGCTGCTAATACAGAGGTGAAAATATTCAATATGGGGTGTTGTTTGAACAACCTGTCAAATGTATCACCCTTCCCCGAGGCTGTAGAATTTGTCATAACAAATACTAAATCATCATAGCAGATACACCAAAGAACTATTACCATCTTGTTGACAGGTCATTTATGTGGCCAGCATAGAACATTTACAGCACCAGAACAGATACAATGTTTGATGGGGAGGGGGGAACACAAGAAAACAAATTTGAAAGTAAGCTACAAACAATTGTTTGGTAAACTTAAAGGTGAAATTCCAAAACTACAGATACTACAAATACTGCATGCTGGTGACATACTGTATGTCTATAGTATGTCTATATTTTCATCAAGTAAGTCCATCAGACTCATAGAATGTAAAAGTTAAATACCAAAGATACACCACTTTTTACTTTACATAGACACCCAGTTGGAACCATTCACCTTAAGATAAATCATCCAATGCAGCTAAATGTATGTGCACTGGTGAGGCATGGCACCACATTCTTTTACAAAGCAAAATGTATATTGATTTTAAACAGCATGAAATGTGTTCACAGAAAGGAAACACAGTTAAGCCACATCACGCAAACATAAACAAACACTACAGACTTAATGCCAAACGTAGAATCCACATCAACAGTGTGGCATTAAAGCAGTACCTTCCGCTAGCACACAGCTTCATCCTGAACAGCTGGGGGAGACACAGAGAGATCCAACCCCTACTGTACTCCCTGTCTTAGCTCTGCCGGACTAGGATAAAAAAAGCCCTGTGCTATCCAAGCTGGCTTACTTAGCTCTGCTAAGCCTAGAGAAACCTTGAACAGCTCAGAATGGGAGAGCGAAAAGAGAGCTAGAAAAGGAGGAGGGAGTGAGAGTGAAAAAGCAGGGAGGAGGGGGGCAGAGGAGATAGGAAGGGAGAGAGAAAGAGAGATAAATGGTGGAGCTGTGTGGGCTTTGTGCAGTCAGAGAGGAAGAGGTTCTTACCTTATGGTCTTCATCTCATTGTCAGAAACCTAAAAGGCAGCACATAAAATAGGTTAGTGACCCAGGGGATGCCAGAATCATTGCTGCAGTCGAGAGCACCATGTACACAGACACGCGTCAAAATTCAGACTCCTGTTTCCGTCTCTGCCTTAAACAATTTTTTCTCACTTCGTCTACCTCCCCACCACCCTATTGCTTCTCACTCCCTTCCATATAATTCTTTTATATCTCTCTCAATCTCCCACTCTAACTCATTTTATTCTCTTTTCAGGCAGAGCTCACCCTACTATGAAGCAAGTTTACATCTGTGTTCAGCTTAAGTGTGAAGAGAATGGTCAAATTAAGAGTGTAAAAGAGTATGAGAGCAGTCGCGGAGCCAGAGGGGTGGCCGGGGTGGCACTGGACCCCCGATATCGGACTGGCCATCCCAGGTGCCACCCCAAAATGTCATTCGCTATCCCTGGCAATTGGATGCTGATTGACATTTAATTTATCTTGTTAAAAGAAGCGTTTATTTTGACATCTGGCAGCGCATTTTTTCAATCGAGGATATTTCCACAGTTCACCAGTCAGTCACAAATCACTACGCCAGCGTCTGATACAGCGCCACCGACGGAAGACAATTGAGCATCATATTACAGTTATTGTTTTAAGGTTTAGCATTGGGGTTGAGACTTCCTGAACAAAATTTTATGAAAGTTGAGTTGCTGGGCCGCAGAGCCATAGAAAAAGTTGCATATTGGAAATTTGGTTCCATAACAGATTCAGATAAGAGAAATGTCTCTGTTTTTGTTAAGCACTTAGCACTACCTTAGTAGCTATAACAGCATAGTTGTCGTACTGTGGTGTAGTTGATTCAATTTCGTTTTTTTCATTTTCATTTATATAGCACACTTTTAAAACAACAACATTATCATTTAGCCATTTGAAATCTATTGTGATGACCTGACTAGCTAGGTCAGAAAGGAACAATCGTCCAGGCATAAGATGAAGTTCCCGAATTGACGTTTATTAACCAAACGGTACACAGGCTACTAGTAAGCCAAACAGCTGTTTGGCCCTAGCCCACGCTAAATAAAAGAAAGGTAGCCCACAAAACAATAGTGACCGTCTCTTGTGAAACCCAGACGTAACAGAAAGAACAGACGCTAAACCTGGTCTTAACTTCGAATGCTCCATCCCCCCTGCCCAACCACCCTCCATGCCCCTTCGCCAACCACCAGGATGCCTGGCATCCGAACATTCTCGGCATTCCCATGATTAGCAGACAGCAGGTTGATTGGCATGTCGGACCACGCGAACACTACTGGTAAACAACCAACTGTTGGTTGTTTACCAGTAGTGTTCGCCTAACATATAACACACGTCTTTTGGTGTGGGTCGCTACACTGTTTGTACTTTAACTGCTAAGATTCCTTGATGAGATGCCTTATCAATCTATTAGCTAACGTTACAAAAGATGAACACTGCAGTCAGATAGCTACCCTGTTTGCTATTGTATAATGCCTGTTTGAAATACGTATTTCAGAGTAGGGCTAGCCATGATCTAGTAACTTAAAAGCTGGTAGTTGATTGAAGATAATAATGGGAATATGTTTAAGATTGAGATTGGACTCAAATGTGGGTAATTGGATGTGTAGGCCTACATGTTATTTTTGCTCAGGGTTCACTTCAAACATTAAAAGAAAGGGTGAGATAGCAGACTTCTTCCAAAAAGAGCAAACAGGATCATGTGAAAATAGATCCCAGTTCTTGCACCACCCAAAGATCTCAGAGCAGCTCCCTTCCCAAGGCTACAGGCACCAGGTCAGAGCATACTAGACAGTCAGTCACATGCCAAGTTTAGCTTGTGTTTGTAGGCCACACGTAAGCCTACACAAAAGTTTTTTCCGATTAAGCCTCACTTTAAAATGTTGGTTGTTGATTCATGAGTGTTCTTGTTTTGATGGCTGTGGCATTTTTTGTGTGAGTATACACTAATAGTTATCAGAATCAGAATTCGGTTTATTCGCCATGTATGTTATACAAACACGGAATTTACTGTGGCAGGGAGGTGCAAAACACTAAACATATACGAATTTTAAATTAAGTAAAAGTACAAAAGTTTAACTATTTCTAAGAACTAAACAATCTAAGAATAAAACAATTGAAATATAAAATAAAATATATATAAAAATAAGAATAAGAATGAGCAGCATGAGTGGTCGACAGATACCAATTGCCATTAGATGGACTTATAATAGTTAAATAAATGAATGAATGTCAGTATGAGTCCTTGGCCTTGTTGAAGAGGCCAGTAGCTGATGGAAAGAAACTGTTCTTATGGCGTGAGGTTTTGGTCCTGATGGACCGCAGCCTTCTGCCGGAGGGGAGTAGCTGGAACACGGAGTGTCCAGGGTGGGAGGGGTCGGCCACAATTTTCCTCGCTCGCCTCAGGGTCCTCGAGGTGTGCAGGTCCTCGAGGGTAGGCAGATTGCAGCCGATCACCTTCTCAGCAGTGCGGATGATACGCTGCAGTCTGCTCTTGTCCTTGGCAGTGGCAGCAGCGTAGCAGATGGTGATGGAAGAGGTGAGGATGGACTCAATGATGGCTGTGTAGAAGTGCACCATCATTGTCTTTGGCAGGTTGAATTTCTTCAGCTGCCATAGGAAGTACATCCTCTGTTGTGCTTTTTTGGTGAGGGAGCTGATGTTCAGTTCCTACTTGAGGTCCTGGGAGAGGATGGTGCCCAGGAAGCGGAAGGACTCCACAGTGTTGACTGGGGAGTCGCACAGGGTGATGGGGGTGAGTGGGGTTGTATTCTTTCTGAAGTCCACAACCATCTCCACTGTCTTAAGAGCATTGAGCTGTAAGTTGTTCTGGCTGCACCAGGTCACCAGGTTGTCAGTTTCCCACCTGTAATCAGTTGGTGGTGTTGAAGGCAGAGCTGAAATCCACAAACAGGATCCTGGTGTAGGATTCTGGGGAGTCCAGGTGCTGTAGGGTGAAGTGGAGCACCATGTTAACGGCGTCATCCACAGACCTGTTGGCTCTGTAGGCAAACTGCAGTGGGTCCAGGAAAAGGTCCGTGATGGATTTGAGGTGTGCCAGCACAAGGCGCTCAAAATACTTAATTACCACAGAGGTCAGGGCGACGGGTCTGTAGTCATTGAGTCCTGTTGGCCTTGGCTTTTTGGACACAGGGATGATGGTGGAGGACTTGAGACAGGCTGGCACATGGCATGTCTCCAGGAAGGTGTTAAAGATGTTGGTAAACACCCGAGACAGCTGGTCAGCACAGTGCTTGAGGGTGGCAGGAGAGACAGAGTCGGGCCCAGCTGCTTTGCGCAGGTTCTGCCTCTTGAAAAGTCTTTTAACTTTTAACATGGGTGGGAGGGGGTAGATCAGGACAGTCCAATTCACGTTGTTGGCCAGGCGGGAGTCGTTAGTGAAGTGGGGGGCTTCAAGACCCTGGTACTGACCTTCCGAGCGGTGAACGGGACTGCACCCGACTACATCAAGTCTCTCCTCCAGCCTTACACCCCCACCCGCCACCTACGGTCTTCTTCTGACAACCGTCTGGTGGTCCCACCGCGCCCGGTGGGACCAAGAGCGCCCGGTCCCAACACAAGCTCTTCTCCTGTCTGGCCCCCCAATGGTGGAATCAACTCCCCACCTCCATCAGAGACACTGACTGTCTCCCCACCTTCAAGAATAGGCTCAAGACGCACTTGTTCCGGGAGTACAACGGCACTTAGGAATGATTGGCTGGACCTGATGTTTCAGGATCACAATGACTCTTATTGAGAGTCTTGTTGCTCTTGTTGGTTAGTTGTAACTGACTTAAAACTATTGTATTTGCTGTGAAATTGTGCTTGCTTTTTTCCCACAGGTACACCCTTGCACTTTTGAGGTTCATATTGTTAAATTGTTTAATTGTAACTTGTTCAACTGCATGCTCTTATGGTTTTTCCCTTTGGGACTTAGTGGGACTTAGTTTTCACAATGTATGCTTCATGTTTTGGCTACCCGCAATGTTTGGGGCTATCTCGTTGTTATGATCAGTGACCTATGCACTTTTGTAAAACTCTCTTTTGGAAGTCGCTTTGGATAAAAGCGTCTGCTAAATGCATAAATGTAAATCTGTTCTTCGACTCCTTGAATCTGTCTCTATCCCCACTCCTAAATGCTTCCTCCTTCTCTGACCACTGCAACTTATATTTTATATTGGATAAAAGCGTCTCCTAAATGCATAAATGTAAATGTAAACCTGTTCTTCGACTCCTTGAATCTGTTTCTATCCACACTCCTAAATGCTTCCACCTTCTCTGACCACTGCAACTTATATTTTATATTGGATAAAAGCGTCTGTTAAATGCATAAATGTAAATGTAAACCTGTTCTTCGACTCCTTGAATCTGTTTCTATCCACACTCCTAAATGCTTCCTCCTTCTCTGACCACTGCAACTTATATATTTTATTGTATAGTTTATTTTAATCTAATTCCACTGCTAGTTAAGTACCCTTAGTTTGCTAGTTATGTACCCTTAGTATAATTAGTCCTCATATTAAAATTTTAGATTCCTATATGTTTAATGTTTGCACCTTCCTGCCAAAGCAAATTCCTTGTCTGTGCAAACTTTCATGGCGAATAAAACCCTTTCTGATTCTGATTCTCAACCTCTGAGCTCTGCTGAGAACCTGGGGCCTCATGTATAAATGTTGCGTATGCACAAAAAGCTTGCGTACGCTGGTTTTCATGCACACTTTGTGATGTATAAAGATTTACTTGACGTGAGAATGTGCGGGCCGTCACGGAAACTTTTGAGCAGACGTGAGAATGTGCAGACCGTCCGCAAAGTCTTGTCTGGCTCTGTAACGTGGCGAATTCTAACTGAAAAGTGCCGAAACTCACATTACAAAATAAAGTTTCCACTACTACGTTTATGACGTTGACTATTCAAAAAACATTTAAAAAAAGGTTTGATCATTAATGTGGATGATCACATCAAAATGCCAAAACCCAAAACGGGAAATGCTATATAGCCTTCTGTTTAATTCGCCACCATTTAATAACTTCTGTTAAACTTGAGGGTGTCAAACGAACGACAAAATCACTCAGGAAATGCATGTCACGCTAACCCTATAGCTGCCATGCTGTTACGATGCACCACCACTCGTTTCTTCATTTAAAGTTTTACATCGGACCATTTCTTCTTAATTTCTGCCATGGTCCGGTTCTCTGAACACACATCATTTATGGCCCTATAATAATAATAATGATTTTATTTGTAATGCACTTTACATTTAGCTAAATCTCAAAGTGCTACAGGTTAAAAACAATAAAGGGCGCAAATAGTGACAGTTTTCCACTCCGCCGACTTTCTTTTGTCGCTAATACCTGATGACAGGCCGACAAACAGGACACATTTTCTCGCCTCAACCTCTGTTGTCAGAACCTCGATCTCACAGTCACCATATTTCTTTGAATAAATAACGTTCATTTTTGGTGCAGGCGTTTATTCGAGGGCGGTGTTTATTCAAAGAAATACGGTAATTCAGACAAAGAAATGACCGCAGGAGCGCATTTATAGTACATCTGCATATTCATTTATGGGAGGAGGCAAGGCGGGTTCAGTGGCTCGTTCACGTGCGGTCAATCTCACGTTGATTGTGATTTATAAAGGAAAGGTGCGCAGGACCTGGTGTACGACCGGTTTTATACATGTGAATATTTCTGTGCGTAGGTACTTTTCGAGTTTTGGCCGTACGCCATCTTCTGGTATGAAAGCTGCGCAATCCTTTATACATGAGGCCCCAGGGCTTGTTGTTGTTGAAGTTCACCCTGGTGCGTGTTGGAATACAGCAGTCCTCACAGAAGCTGATATATGATGTCACAGCCTCTGTGAGTTCATCCAGACTATTGGTAGCAGTCGTGAACATATCCCAGTCAGTACAGTCCAAGCACGCCCGCAGATCCTCCATAGCCTCACTGGTCCACTGTTTTGATGTCCTCACAGCAGGTTTACAGAGCTTTAATTTCTGCCTGTTAACAGGAATCAGATGGACCATGGCATGGTCAGAGTGACCCAGTGCTGCACGAGGGACAGCGTGGTAGGCTCTACTGACTGTAGTGTAGCAGTTATCCAGAGTGTTCTCTTCTCTGGTTGGGCATTTGATGAATTGTCTGTATTTAGGGAGTTTGTGGCTGAGATTACCTTTGTTAAAGTCGACAAGGGAATCCGGGTTTACTCGCTCCACACTCAGAATCCGGGTTTGCTCGCTCCACACTCAGAATCTGGTCGGCGAGCATGCGTTGGGCCTCTTTAACCTGTGGACCCGGCGCCATGTCAACTCCGACCAAAATGAGTGACGCAAATTCACGTGGCGAGTAAAAAGGTTTACAGATTATAAAAAATGATTCCAGATCCGGAGAACAATGTTGCAGAATCACTGTCACATCTACACACCAGCCACTGTTGATGTAGAAACAAATACCACCGCCTTTAGTTTTGCCGGAGAGTGCAGTGTCCCGGTCACTTCTCACGAGTTGAAAGCCTGCCAGATATAATGCGGTGTCCAGGATCAAATCGCACAGCCATGTCTCCGTGAAGCATAAAACCGAAGATGAAAGAAAGTCTCTGTTTTTCACCATCTGTAGCTGAAGTTCATCCATTTTATTGCGCAGTGAACGTACGTTGGAGAGGAAAAAACTTGGGAGCACTGTTCGGATTCCACGGCTGCGCAGCCGAACTAGCGCTCCCGCTCGCTTTCCCCTTCTTCGGCGTTTCACTGCATGAGCAAAGCCTAGCGCGGCACTGGCTAGAATTCCCACTAAATCTGCCGCTGGAAGCAGAAAAGTGGGAAATAAATCCACAGGAGTTGTAGTCCTGATGTTTAGAAGTCCTTCTGTTATGTTTTATCTAAAAGATTCATCAAAGGATCTAACGTCTAACCTGGTTAGACCCAGATTATATATTCATGAAAACATAGTGACAAAAGTCTCTCCAGTTTGTGAATACAGTACAGTGTGTGTAAGAAACAAATTAGTTGCAATTCAGATGTAGAGACACAGTCTATTCATAGTAAATGTAGAATTTGATTAAAGTAACCCTAGTGGACCATACTAGGCCACACTGAAGAACTCAGGCTTAAGTGAATTTGAAAATCGGTCATACTATTCAAAAGTTATGTGTGTAAACACAAGTCCAACTTTGACCAGTTGGTGGCGCTAAAGTGCTGCAATGGGTGACATGAAAATTGGTGAATATAAAGAGGGGACTGTGCTTAATGAGTGTGCCAAATTTCACAACTTTTTACCATATGGTTCTAGGGGCTGCCATAGACTCTAATGGGAGAAGATGTGTAATAATGATAATAAATATAGCTGCAAGCAGCAATGGGGTGGCCAAGCAGGTCAGATGACCCAGAAGAAACTTTCGACATCCTCAGAAGAGGGTTCCAAGTACACGCAGCAAGTTTGGCGTGAATCCATCAAAGATTTGCTGAGATACAACACAACTTTCTGTTTGGCG
This sequence comes from Thaleichthys pacificus, assembly GCA_023658055.1. Taxonomy (NCBI): domain Eukaryota; kingdom Metazoa; phylum Chordata; class Actinopteri; order Osmeriformes; family Osmeridae; genus Thaleichthys; species Thaleichthys pacificus. The sequence continues at coordinate 3,748,585 of CM042869.1, forward strand.
GCTCTGCTGCCGATTTCAATTGGCTGTACCGGACAAACGGTTTCGAAAATCTAAAATCATTTTGATAGTTTTTGTGAGGATTGCATTGACTATAGCTTGTAGCTTGACTACAGGTAACTAGCGACTGCGGTGTACCTGGCTTCCTTTGCAGTGGCTTACAGTCTCGCTAAACAGAGAATCAGAGACATGACAAGCTCGTCGGCTTTGGCTGGATACGAACCTCTGACGTTGACGTTGCCAGGACACCAATTTATGAGCGATTCTCAGTGCTGCAAATCACAGTTCAGTTACTGGGTAAAAATATAAGCAGTTTTTCCTGTGGTAAGCGGTTGTCCGATTTGGCCCAAGTTTAAACAGCCGTAATTCAGTCCTATTTTGACATGTCAAGGTGATTGTGGTCTGAAGATAATCTGTCCCAAATTTGGTGAATATTTGATACATTTTGTAGGAGGGGTAGGACAAAAACGTTTTATTAATTAATTCAAAATGGCGGCATCAATTCGGCTGGTATCACAAGTTAACATGTGTCAGACACGGGATAGCCCCCCTAGAGGTTAGAGGACACATATCTACAAAGCACAATAAATCTGACTCTTCTTGAGTATAGATCCCCTGAGAATGAAACATTATCATTACCATTATACTGTTAGACAGCTACTGTGGCATACCTGGCTTCACTAAACAGATAAACCAGTATCATGTCATGCTTGTGACTGTGGCTGGGTTCGAACCTATGACCTTGCACTTCAGAGGAACCCGTCTTATCCCAGTGAGCTATTCTCACTGCAGGGAAATGCTGTGTTCAGTTACTGTATAAAAAAAAGTAAGCAGTTTCTCCTGTGGGAAGCGTTGTCAGATTTGACCCAAGTATAAAAAGCTGTAATTCAGTCCTATTTTGACATGTCAAGGTGATTGTGGTCTGAAAATGATTTGATAATATGTCCATGAAAATAGGAGCAACGGCAAACAAGGAGTTTGTTTTTATGAAAATTCCAAATGGCCGACGCCCAAAATGGCGGACATGGGACAGTGTGATATATTTCGACTTAGTATGCCACATAGAATCAGAAGAGACCAATCTTGTGATTAATGACAAATCTGTTCAGAAATTATGATGCAAGAAATCCGATGCACTGGCTAGATGTAGCATCACTATATCTACAAAGCACAATAAATCTGACTCTTCATGAGTATAAATCCCCTGAGAATGAAACATTATCGTGACCATTATGATTATACTGCTCGACAGCTACTGTCGCATACCTGGCTTCACTAAAAAGATAAACAAGTATCATGACATGCTTGAGACTTTGGCTGGATTCGAACCTACGACCTTGCACTTCAAAGGAGCCCGTCTTATCCCAGTGAGCCATTTTCAGCTCTGGGAATTGCTGTGTACAGTTACTGTATACAAAAAGTAAGCCGTTTCTCCTGTGGCACGCGTGGTCAGATTTGGCCCAAGTTGTTGCCCCAACAGCTGTAATTCAGTCCTATTTTGACATGTCAAGGTGATTGTGGTCTGAAGATAATCTGTGCCAAATCTGGTGAATATTGGATACATTGTGTAGGAGTAGGGAAAAAAGTTTCATTCATTCATTCAAAATGGCGGCCTCATCAATTCGTCTGGTATCATGCGTTAACATGCGTCAGACACGGGATCTCCTAAGATATCACGAGACATAGGAATCACTTAAATACGACAAACAAATCAACAGTTATTGGTCAAAACAGTTTTGTCTATTGTAGCGCCCCCTAGACCTCAAATGACCCTACCTTTTTCTGACCTCTTAATAACAGGGTCATGAATCCATACACCAAGTTTGGAGTCAATGCATCAAAGATTCACTAAGATATGACCTCACTTCCCTTTTTCCAGATCAGTTGCTGAATTTGATTGGCTGTAACTAACAAACGGTTGCGAAAATCAAAGCTCCAGGGGATAACTTTTGTGAGGCTTGGTCTAAAGATCATCTGTGGCAATTTTGAAGAAGATTCATCAAGAAATGGAGGAGGAGTAGCGAAAAAACGCTTTTCCTTAACATTCAAAATGGCGGAGAATCTATATGACTGGGTATGACGTCATAGAGTGCGTTGAACTTGTCTTGATCCAGGGAATCCAATGATACCTCATTTTGGAAAATGCGGCATATGATTCAAAGGTAACGTGTGTAAACACACCTTCAACTTTGACCCATTGGTGGCGCTAGAGGGTTGGAATGGGAGACATGAAAATTGGTGAAAGTGATGAGGGGACAGGTCCCAAAGAGTGTGCCAAATTTCACAACTTCTGACCATGTGGTTCTAGGGGCTGCCATAGACTCCCATGGCAGATGTATAATAATAATAATAATAATAATAATAATAATAATTATAAGAAAAGGTAGAAACACTTAAGTGGCTGCGCCGCTTCGCGGCTTGGCCACCAATAAGAAAAGGTAGAAACACTTAAGTGGCTTCGCCGCTTCGCGGCTTGGCCACCAAATATAGCTGCAAGCAGCAATGAGGTGGCCAAGCAGTCAAATGACCCATAAAACATGTTAGACATCCTCAGAAGAGGGTTACGAGTACACACAACAAGTTTGGTGTGAATCCATCAAAGATTTGCTGAGATACGACCCAACTTCCTGTTTGCTGGCTTGATGGCACATTTTGATTGGCTGTACCGGGCAAACGGTTTTGAAAATCCCAAAAAAATATGATGGCTTTTGTGAGGCTTGGTCTGAAGATGATCGCTGCCAATTGGAAAACATTTGTAGGAGGAGTAAAGAAAAAACGTTTTTTTAGTCATTCAAAACGGCGGCCGCATCAATTCGGATGTTATCACAAGTTATCATGTGTCACACACTGGATGTCCCATGTTATCATGAGACAAAGGAATCACTTAATAAAGGCAAACGAATCAACAGTTATTGGCCAAAACACATTTTTGCATCCTGCGGCCACGCCCAGTGATCACATGACACCAAATTGATTGGATATCCTCAGAAGAGGGTTGCGAGTCATCCTACCAAGTTTGGTGTTGATTTCTCAAGGATTTGCTGAGATATGACCAAACTTCCTGTTTGGTTGCTTTGTTGCCAATTTTGATTGGTCGTACCGGACAAACCGTTTTGAAAATCAAAAACCTTTTGATAACTACAGTGAGGGTTGCTCTAACGATGATGTGTGCCGAATCTAGGGAATATTGGACAAAAATTGTAGGAGCAGTAGGCTTTCAAAGGTTTTTGATAAAACCGGAAATGGCGGAAAATCTATATAACCGGAAATTGACGTCATAGGGTGTGTTGAACTCGTCTTGATCCAGGGAATCCAACGGTACCTCATTTTTGAAAATCGGTCATACGGTTCAAAAGTTACGTGTGTAAACACAAGTCCAACTTTGACCAGTTGGTGGCGCTAGAGTGCTCCAATGGGTGACATGAAAATTGGTGAATAGAAAGAGGGGACTGTGCTTAATGAGTGTGCCAAATTTCACAACTTTTTACCATATGGTTCTAGGGGCTGCCATAGACTCTAATGGGAGAAGATGTGTAATAATAATAACTAGAGAGCATACAATTTCTGGGGAAATTGTGAGGGTGTGCTTGCGGCTGCCCAAGCTGCCCATAGTCTCCTGGTGTTTACTGATATCAACCATTCAGTGTTTTTACATTTTTAGACAGCAGAGAAAATGTGTGTAGGTTGTTGGTCAACTCGTCCCGTTATCTGGTTCCTAGGATTATAATTCCTGGATAGCAACCATTAGTTGACATGTCATTTTGTAAACTTGTAATAAAACATACAACCAACATTTCTTCCAGTTGATAGGCAACATATATACAAATTACTCATCCAAAGCAACAGAAAGATAGCCTTGAGTAACCAAAAGGATATGGGAATGTTATTTAAAGAACATGTTTTACCTTATTACATGACATTTGTGTGAAATTTCTCAAAATAGAATTCCATCAAAATTTATGTCCAGTTTTCCAGGATTTCCAGCAACTAGTTGATCTAAAGTGGATATTTCATTTTCAAAATTATTTTAAGCATCATATAGATTTGGGGTTAAGTGTCTCCTGCAAAAGGTATCAGATTTTAACAAACAAATAACAAGTATTTAAAAAAGCACACTTGAAATCCCTTCTGGACAAGTTCAGGTTTATTTTGTAACAACTACAAGTACATTTACATGATTTTATTATAAATACTTGTCCTAAATGGTTATTATTGATGCCCTTGTAGCACCTGTATCTCATATTCAATGTGAATGGAATCTCAAGAACATTGAGAACTGGTGCACTTTAATTTATCTGGATAATTGAGACTTGTACACACTTTTCCAGAATGACCAGTGGTGAGAATTAGAAATGGATCTGGAGTTGGTCACCGGTCAATGCTCTGCAGCTGCTCACTGTTCCTACTGTACAAGATGGATACAAAATGTATACACATTTATAACATTTACGCTAACTGTAACTAAATGAATATAAGCTATAAATCTGGAGGTGGTGCCTGATCACTGCTCCACAGCTGCCCACCGCACCTACTGAATAGAACGGGTGACAAAACAGCAGACATTAATACATGAAACTTAACACAAACATCTATGCATAGCTAAATATGTATTTATTTAAGGGGGGAGGGTAGAACAACATGAACTATAACAAATTTAACATCAACAGATTGAAAAAATGTTTTTTTTGTCTTTCTTTGGTGGGGGGAGGGGGGAGAAGAACAACATGAACTATAACAAAGTTAACGTCAACAGATTGTAAAAAACCATGACACTACCAACATAGAGAAGTCAAGTTTATTTATAAAGCACATTTGACAACAACTTATGTTGACCAAAGTGCTGTACAGTGAAAACTAGACATATTTATAGGACATGACTAACATAAAAAAATTATCCTAAACAATTGCAGATTCAAATGCTAAAGAGAAAAAAACTTAAGGTGGGAGAAAAAACATAATATGACATGCTTGTTGGCTTTTGCTGGTACTATCCATATGATGACAAGTGCTGGTTGGTCTGTCAGTGCCGCACAGGCCCACTTGATCAGACAACGTGGAGGGTTGGAGGCGTACTATCCATATGACGACAAGCGCTGGTTGGTCTGTCAGTGCCGCACAGGCCCACTTGATCAGACAATGTGAAATGGAGGGTTGGAGGCGTATTATCCATATGATGAAAAATGCTGGTTGGTTGTCGTTTGGTGGTGAGTTGCCATGGCGTGACATATTGCTGCTGTGCCCATGAGACTGTGTT